>CAAKHF010007805.1:14272-29631 GCA_901007745.1 Hippocampus kuda
CATGACACTGTCTCGTTCCTATCTGCCGGACTGCCGGACCCCCACTCCCCACATTTCTTTCCCTTTTTTCTGCTCTGCCCTGCCTGTCACGTTCCACTCTACATCCCTGCTGATGAGCCACTTGGTCGCTTTCTGCATATGCATGAGGGTCCATTTGTTGGCAGGGGAGGTGCAGAAATGGTCTGATAGGCAGAGTTTAGCCGGTTTATCTCAAAAACTCAATTTAAATTGGTTTTGATTTATTTGACCGGTTATCTATATTTGTCATAGTCCAACTGCAATGTTATGGAAAATAAGCTAAATATTTAGTGCCTTTATTTGCATTTACATATCAAAAATGTTTTCTTTCAGTATTTTTATGTGTTGCACAAAGTCAAATTTCTTATTCCAGTCAATGCATACAAATGAGTGCTGCATTAGAGAACCAGTATAAATAGGTGAAGACTAACATCATGAAAGGCAAGTGCTTCTTGATTGAACAGAGAGGTCAGTGACTGGCTTTATTATGAGGTAAGCATGTCTCATAGTAACTGAATAATGACATTACGGACCATCATGTTTCCCCACATCTCGGAATGTCTTTCCATACTTATTTGTCATGTCTCTGTTTATCGAAGTTGCTTGTTATTGATGATACTAGGGTAGCCTGTAGCCTTCCAATGAAGTCCTGCCACTCTAAAAATACTTCAAAAATGCATTCGCAATGTTTGGTACAAGTGGTGTGGAGTTGCATTCAGACATTCTTTGAACTGATTTTCTTTGTTCGGCTCCACGACAGTAGGAAAAGTGTACATTAGAAACACATGAGCATTATCGTTTACATGTCGGCTGCAGTATTGGGAATGGAGCCACTGTAAACATTCAGTTGCATTGTTTCCATTGCAGAAGCGACTTGCTTTCATACCCTTGTTGCGTTACATTTGCGAATCCAGCTCCCAAGGAATCGGGCTGCTAACCAATCCGTTGTTTTGGCTGTGGAAATTCGCTGACATGTCTTATTAGATGACGTGTGGAAGGCTGAGCCAGTCTAATTCTTCTCTGTCACTCACTCACGCTTGCATGCATGCCTGCATGCACACTTCAGCTCTGTGTTAGTCCATCACCTTAAGGATTGTTTGTGTTGAGTTTTATGTTCATGAAAATCTACAAAGTCAAGTTACTGCCGATGTAATTTCCACTCAGTCACAATCACCACTGGATATTTGTTTCACGAGTATTGCTGCAGGGAAATTTAGACAAATGACAAAGTAGCATGCGGCAATTTTTGGAACTGAGTTTTATTTCAATGTTGCTGCTCGACATGTATCACCTCCATCAGCCACATTTTGACACAGGGTCGGGCCCAAACGTGGGTAAACAACACGAGGAGGCACATAAGTGCCGTCTGTAGTTATGATGCTGATGATGCATCTCATTGTTTTTGAGAATTATTTGTCTGAGTGCTTGGTTCATCTCACTAATTGAAACCACCCGACTTGGATCATCCTAATATGGATCACCACAATTAAAAGCTGCTCATTGGAATCCTAAGCTATTCTAGTCAAACATTCATGTTGCACTTATCTTAACGCAGCTATTATTGGACGATCAACTGCATTGGTTTCTGTCGAAACAGCAAGACTAATCGAATTGTGAAAGCTATTCAAGAATCTTGAAGGCCATTATGTTTGGGTCTCTCTTTTTTTTTGTCACAATTGTTGTCTGATAATTGTGAAATGATGAAACTTGCCATGTGAATGGGCGGCGCAATATCCCGCAAGAAACAAGTACCGGTATTTATTGTACCATTTTGCAGCCTATCGTCTCATTTTCGCTTCCCAAAAGACTGCGTGCTTTGTGCCAGAAAGCCTATGACACTTATTTGTAAAAGGAATATGGAAATGCATTGTTGAAAGATAATATGAAGCTCCCACTATTCTAAGATATTCTACATTATTTTTGAAGGTATGTGTGAGAATTTCTCTGTTTGTCTGAAAGAACGTTTGAGACGTTGGAGGACTTGAGGGTGGGCCCATGATGAGATTTCTTCATACCACGCTGATTCATACTTCACTTTGTTTTTGTACACACTTCTGCTGCAACTAATGGCAGCCACTATCGATGAAATCTATAGCGTGGCATTTCCATTTCTTTTACGTGTGTCTTCAAAAGGGTCATGGCTGAGCTGGAGCCGAACATGTTCTCAAAATTACATTTCAAGAAAGTGAAAATAAGCTTTATTTAAGTTGATGTCTTTGATTCCATGCCAACCATTTTCAAAGCAGAGATCCCCATGTTGCCAGCCATTTTAGAGCTCTTTGACAGATTTTCACGACCCACAAATAGGCATTGGAATCGAAAACCAGTTCTTATCGGACCCCAGAGATTCACTTCCTTGGCGTATTTTGCTGTTCTTGTGAACGGTTCCCTTACCAATTCCATTCGGGGTGAATGATGTCACCACATTCGTTGTATAGCAACCCTCTTTAGTAGCGCAACCACGACGAAACATGGCGCCGGATGCTTTACAGTTTGTTTACATTTTACAACTAAAGCATCACACTATCTTGCAATAGTTGCAAAGGTGATATTTTGTCAAGGGAGGAAACACTACCTAGATACAAACATATTTGCACACACAGCATGCCATAACTTTTAAATGACGGTCGCGCTTTTGATCCTCTCCGGAGTGCTCAACCCAGCAGCAGCGGCAACATAACGACGTCCTCTCCTGTCAGTACTCCAGGGCCCTCATGTACAGTACAAAGACTTGCGTGGCTCTCACACTAAAACTCGACATATGGCCAAATCCAGAAAACGTTGCCTGCACAAATAAATCTATACGCATGAATCTCTGTGTATACATGAAGGCAAGCGCATTCCTTCTTCGAGTACCAGACTCCTCCTTCTCCACGCCCTTGTATAATCATGCAAATTAGCATGAACGGTGCTTGCCGTTGAGAATAATCGTTCTGCATGATCTGATAATCAGATTATCAAGACATGAGACACCAATTAAGAACGCTGAACTTCACAAAATGTACGCTGGTGAAGCTGGGAAACGAAGTCGAGGCCCGAAAGGCTGTTCTCCTTTGCACTCTGTACTCTGGAGTCAACACCTTCTAATAGAGTGATGAGCAGGGACGACAGCCCGGACTCGGCGATCAGCACTCCACACTCCCAAACGGAAGATGTGGTGGCCGCGTGAGTTCAGTGTCCGAGGTGGGTGCATGGCACAATCGTAAAAATGTCCCCTCAGAATATTTGTATAACCTGGTGTATAAGGAGCGACAGAATCTTATCTATTCCCATTCCTCCCCTTTTTTCAGAAAAAGCAAAGTTGCTTTCTTGCTTTTTTTGGTTGAGTAATCGACAGTAGAAAATGGGCTGGTTTTTCCTAAAACACTGGTTTCTGACCAAAAAGCTGAGAAAACAAACTTGGGAAAAGAAACATTTCACGCAGAATGTGTTGATAAGCTATTTTACTCTTGTGACATTTGAAACTCTAAAAACAACAAAAAACTAAGATAGTATGACTCGTCTTAAACGTCAGTGTCTTTTTTACATGCCGTTCATTAGTCACTTCATTAATTGCATCGGCTTTTCTCACGATGCATCCCTGCCATCTGTAGGTCTCTGTTAGTCATTGCAGGGGTTTACAACCAAAAGTTCACCGACAAGCTGAGCGAGACCCTCTTCCAATTGTAAAACGGGCTGTACTTGGTGAATAAAATATATGACAGTTCACGCTTGGATTTGAGTGGAGAAACATAATTAAATATCCACAGCAGTGAATTATTTAATGGTGTTGCAAACCTTAGTAGTTTAGTTTACATTGTTGGTGAGAATTTTAAAGTTTATGAGTTCAATGTACTTTCTATTCCAGATATTGTGTGCTTTGCTTATTAAAACAAAACAAAACAAAACAAAACATGCTAACCTTTCTGTTCATGAGGTTCTGTGCCTGTAGACTCGTGTTTTTGTGGCTCCATTATAAAGATTTTTCTAATGATGTGATTGTTAGATGGTTCAATGTGTTAAGGACCATAAGAGAATATTCAAGGTTGTCATCTTTCAGACATTTTTTATTGTTCGCAATAGACAGCAGTCTCTCTTGGGCTGCCAAGCACAGTAAAGGCATGAATGTGTTTGCATTTTATTGCGTACATGCAGGACACGTTGGGAGACTCTGAAATGACACTTTTATTTTCATTCCAACGAAATACCAGGCTATCACTTTTTTTTTTTTTTCACCATTCATCCGAAGGATGAGATGGGCTTCGCTGAGTATCCAAAACACTGTACTGGGAAGATATTTTCAATTTGTGCTTTTAAATGTCATTTTCTCTCCTGTCCATATGCACATCCTGGTGTGTTTGTTCCAGTTTTACAGCAAGGGAGGAGGGGCCGGGCGCGGTTGAGTGAAGCTGAGTCGAAGAACCTGCGAGTCACCTTCACAGGCACATATCCCCTCTGAAGAAACACTTCTCAGGCAGTGCATAGTATTTTCGTCAATTAAGCTAAGACTTTGTTGAAAACATGTCAATCTTTCTTTTCTCCAACACGCGCTGTCTTCTAGTTCTTTTTCCTCCTGTTAAGCTGCCTCTGTATTTTTTTTCAACACATGGTTTGTCATCTCCACTCTCACCCAGTGCTTCCTTTCCTCTCGTTTTATACTCCACTAATTCCGAATGAAAGACTGCCCTACAAAATAAACCCCCTCTCTCTGGTTGCTTTCCACCCCTTATATGTCCACCCTCAGCGCACGTGCCCCTCGTCGAGCTATTGATCGCAAACGAGAAATTGCACATCCAATCTTCAATTGAGAACTGGGTGAATATCGCACAGTGTCCCTGTTGATCCCATTTTACAAGGACTGGCTGGCCATGTGCATGTCTCTCCAGCTGCTGTCTCTGCATGTGTTCCAACACACACACACACACACACACACACACACACACACACACACACACACACACACTCGCGCACCCTTAGGCTTCCAATGAGATTGATCAAACAAATTATAGGGCTCGGTCATCCAGACGTGAGCCACAATGTAATCAATAAGAGTGAGAAATGCAGCAGCACATGAAGAGAGTGGGGGGCATTTCGGTCATAGGCCAACAAAGGGTCACCGTTCACTAGGATGAGGATAAAATGCGTGTGTGCGAGAGAGACTCCAAACAGGTGCGTGAAAGGGTAGCCAACTTAATTTGGACGAAGCGAAAGTGAATGAAAGCAAAGGCGAGAAAGGAGAAGCTTTCATGTCACGCCCATCGATAGTGACTGTGTGGACTGAGCAGCTGAACAGAAAGAGGATGACAGCAGGCTGCGATCCACCATAAATTCTGTGTTGTGTTTCAGTCTGCTTTGTCATGACTTCTCCTCTAAAATCTTCACTGCCTCTGTCGGGGTTTGGCATCAAGTTGAGAAATTTACCAAGATGGAGAAAACACACTTGAACTCCTTGAAAATACCCCACAAACATTTGACTGTAAAATGCTTATTTTGGCAGATCATAATTTCCTGTGGATAAGACACCCCATGATATAATACGCCCCCCCAAAATCACCCTTATTTTCGATGGACAGTCGAACCTGTTTTCAACATACTGTACACCGTTTATGTTTTCACCCCAATATACATTTCAAAGCCCCGATTTCATGTAGTTCATTTTCTATTTGCCGATTTTGCTTACAACAAACACCTTTATAACATAAACTTCATTATAAGGACCAGATTTTCCTCACAAAATAGTGAAAATGCCTTTGTTACAACCAACTGTGGGAAGCTGACTGCCACTGCAACCTGAACAAAATGTACAGCGTGGGATTCCCCTTAATTGCTTAACAACGTTACTGATCGACTCATCCGTTGTTGTACTTCTAGAGGCATGGCGCGGTCCTGAGCACATTGTCTGAAAACGTGCATGCTAATCAGAAGCAAACCTCGCTGTCTGTGAAGGCTTTCGAAAGGGAGTCTCCCAGACGACGCTCAGCCGAGACTATGAACTGGCAACAGCAACAATTTCGACAATCATCTGTAATGGCAACAAACTCATTGCAGATTTCGAGGCCAACAGATTGAAGGATGATCGTAAACGGCTTCGGGGCGTGGCACATCCTGAACTGGAGAAGAGGCCCTTTTCATTTGCTGACTGAATGTTTTCTTCATACTATATATATTTGTAGGTTTAAAGCCTCTGGTTCCTGGAATATGTCCCACTGGATCACCACAGGGTTGTTCCACACTGTGACAATGAGGCGTTCTAAAGTGGCCATGCCAGCCCAAAGCTCCGGTCCACATGCCTCTTTGCAAGTGGGGCATTCTTTTTTTTTCCCCTTTTACTCTTTTGCCTTTCTCTGTGTGACGTGTGCATCTTCACAGCCGACAACAAGGCCCTCTTAAGTTGCCACGCTAGCAGGCTATCTGAAGGGAACATGCCTATTTCAGGGTACTGTATAGGTTTAGCTAGCTAGCTGAGTGCACGTTGCAATTGTGCAGGATAACTGCTGATGTCAACAAAGGCACACAAGTTCCTATTTCATGGAGGATGGGGAACTCATGCCAGACTCAAAAGTGTGTCACCAGGCACCACTTTAGACACAGCAGAAAAAAAATGAGGAAAACTGAAATCATGAAAACAGGTTAATGCTATTCTTGCCAATTTTTTTTCCCCCCAGCAATTATCTTCAGACACAAGGAAAGAGCTGAAAAATATAACACGGCAAAATCATAGCACATTTATATTGTGTTAGGTTTCTACTTTGTCATTATTTTTCAAAACAAATCTTTTACACGTCTAAAATTACATTTGTGTGCACAAAAAAGTTGTACGTACATGGCACTTTCATCATGTGCACTCACTCACATGATGTCTTCATTTAATTGTTGGCAAAACGTGCTGCTGGCTTTATGTCAACGTCTGATCTTAATGATTCAAAAATCTTGCTTTTTGTTGTCAGTGTACCACAGTAGATGTCAAGATGGTTTTATATCTCTTAGTGGTTCTGTTGCCACTAATGAAGCTGTCACCCCACTATGTAGTTTCTGATAGTTGAGTCAGACGGTTCTTCCTCGGGGCCTGCTGCCTCACCATTATTCTATTTTGAGCAGTTGAGTTTTTAAGTATAGATGCGCCACAGTAACCTGATTAAGCTTCAACACCAAACACAAAGTCCCATTTGGGAGCGTTAGAATTCAATGGCATTGGGGACAGTGATGTTTTTGTGTTTGAGCTTTGCTCACTGATTTATTTATTTTTTTATGATTCTTAAAAGCTGACATTGCAATACATCCCGACAGACATCTGAAATTAAAGTGCATAATTTATTGGGCACTTCTGACTGACGCCATAATGAGGATACCCTGTAGGTTTTGTTTCTCTGTGATGTCGAGTTTCAAGGGTTTTTTCCAGGGTGATTTTGAAATGCAAAGTAGATTCAGCTTTTCTAAATGTTCTGAACTCCCTTTTCACATGTAGCAGAATAATGCTATCTGGATGTGTTGCCGTAGAAGACTTCTGCGTGAAAATAGGTCAACCTCTTATAGTTGATTTCTTGTTAACTCCCTTATGCAATATTACATCCCAAAATAGGCCTATTGACGAACAAACAAAAATGATGTCATGATTTATTAACATGTTGAAGGCACTAACTTGTCCATATTGAATATTCCAAATTCAATGTTTTTGTTTTTTACTTATATGCAGATGATAGTTACTTATACTCAGAGCACAATACTGCTTTTTATTGCTTTGATGTCCATAGAGGGCACCAACTTAAATAAGTAAATAGAAACTATATGTGTATGGATAGGTCTGACGCCACTGAACATTTTGAGTGGTCGCAAGACAAAAAAGGATTTAGAAATGACATTGATATTATACTTTAAAGCCACCATTCCATTATGGTGCCGTTCTTCCGATATGTCATTACAAAAAGTCAACGCACAAGGGTTACGGCCATCCATCCATCCATTTTCTCATCCACTTATCCCCATGAGGGTCACGGGTGCGCTAGAGCCTATCCCAGCTGTCTTTCGGCAATAAGTGGGGTACACCCTCTACTAGTCGCTCCACTTTCCTCCCACATTCCAAAAACCCATAAATTAGATGAGGCTGAATCTACAGCACCTCTCTCTGGTGGTTGCCACCAAGTAGTGAACTCAATTTCGTCTCAGTTGCTTGAAGAGACGATCAATCAACTGTGCTCGACACTGCGCCCATTATGCTCGCAATTGCTCCCATTTTTTCAATGCGTGCTGGAAAAAAAAAAAAATTATCTGGTCACACAGCGCGAGTGCATGTTTTAATGCTCCTACCGGTACATACAGCAGAGGCGCTCCAACTCTATGTCCGTCTGTCAGACTGCACACAGAAGACGGAACACGCATCAGGTTAATTCCTTCCTGTATAAATAAAATAAATAAATATCAAGTCACGAAGAACTTTACAGCACAGATGAAATTTCCTCCCTCTTAAACAGACAACAGACAACAAGAGGAGCCGCTGTGGGTGCCCGCGCCACCATCAAAAGAACACTGAACATGAAATGACAAACTAATACAACACAACACATGAAACAGACAGTCGTGCCATCTTAAAACTCATTCAGTACCAGCCAATTCTAGACCAAGTCTGAAAAGATGTTTAAAAACGTCTTTGGGCGTGAATGAGTTTTAACCACATTTCCTCCATTGACTTTGTTGTTTGAAGCAGTAATAGATGAAAGAGGAGCGAATCAAAGTGTCCTTTTCACCAGTGGATCAAAGACGTCATGCTGCAATGTGCACACGTCTGCTTCAAGCTAAGCTTAAAAACAACAAGAAGCTGGAGCTTCCATTAATGAAAAAGAGATTTGCTCTCTTCTCCTGTCCCATGTAAATCCACTTCAATTCCAAGCCACGACTCCCAGTTTCACATAGACATTGGCGCTCTGCGCTGACGCTCCTTTCTTCTCATCGTCGGCTCCTCAAGCCATGCATCCATCCAGCCGCAGACTGTCCATCAGCACAGACCTTTTCGCTGAACAAAGCGGGGCTGTGAAAATGCTGCCTATTTCAGGCGCAAGCCACACGCACCCCGGAACTATCCAGCAACGACAGTCAAATGGCGCCGACATTCCTCCCAATCAAAATCAGCGCTGATATACGCGTGCCGCCAAGAAGGCGCAACCACCAAGCACAGATTCTTCTTCTATGACGAATGTCGTGGCCATGCTGAAAACAGTCCACATCAGGTCCACACGACGTAACAACACCGTGTGACAAACAAAAGACAAAAACAACAAAAATCGCAAGGCTCTTGAAGAGCACTTGCCGGCGGCTGCCTACTCGGGCGCCATCTTGGGGGGGAAACCCCATCCAAACACATCCACGTTTGGATGTGTTACATGTGTCACATAAACGGCTACATCTAACTGAACAAGCACATTTTTCTTCATAAAGGACAGCTTTCCATTCAGCCTGCTCCCACTCACTGAGGGGATCACGACCAGCCCCACATTAGACAAACACGCAAACTGCGTGTTTGTCTATTTTCATCGGTTCATGTGGAATTATAAAGACTGTTAGGCACTACTGTTATAAAACACAATGGGTCTCCAACTATCAAGCAATGGCTACTTTAAAACGCGGGAATGGATGTATTGTGTGTTGCGGGCTGATCCCTTGGATCATTGGTGTCATATAACAGGCAGTTGCTTGTGATTGCATATTTATATTGTTGATAATACACTCAACATTAGTGGTCCAAATGGATAGGATCAGAAGGGGAAGATGACATTAAACATTGTCACCCCGCGCATTCGTGACGAGACGCATCAAGAGAAGGTGCTGAGTGAGGCTGCGAAGATGCGCAGCCAATCAGCTCACGGGATAAACCCACTCATGCTCTCATTGGTCAATGTTGTGCCGGGAACCAATCACACACCTCGTTTGAGTATTATTATTTTTTTAATGAATACAGTATTTTGGAAAAACCCAAAAAGCACTGAAGCCCCAAAATGGAAAGCGCGAAGTGGCGATGGTTTGTTTTTCGCGGTCAATTGTTCTAAAGTGTTTAAAAATGTTCAAAATGTATTTTGATTTATTAGTATATTCATTTTGTTGAAACTATTACAAATAAATCCCTTCTTCTTACTGATGATTTAAGTTTTTGCACTGGCATCGTTTCCGTTTTTGACTTCTTTTCAACTTTTATTTAAAATAACTGACCTGTTTTGTCATCTGCTGCTTGTTGCAAACCAAACTGATGTTACCCCAAAATATTTCGCAAATATATCTTGAGTCACTGTCAATCTTTACATCATATGAAACGATGGTATGCCAATTGCGATGACGATACATCAGCAAATATGCTCATGCTGTACCTCCCCCAAAAAGGGTGCAAGCAAATCCTTGCTGGTGTGAACCACTGACAAAGTTGGAAGCACTACTGCTACCAGTGCAAAGGTTAGTGTCGAGCCCAGATCAACCAACAATTCCACACAATCGACAATTCTCTATAGAATCAAGAAAGGGACCAACTCTTTAGGTTCTTAAAATTTCACCTCCTATAGGTGTACCAGCACTAATCTTCCATGAAATACCGTCATGGATGCTCGAGTGAGATATAAAGCTTTGCTCGGAAGCACCCCCTCGAAAAACACATATGCAACACCAATGCGTGCTGTGCAACACTAAATTAAGGTGGATTACGGCGTGATTGATCAGTGCTGTTCATTTTGTTCTGCACAATGATCATTCTATTCCCTCTTGGCTTCTTGCAATCAGTCTCAGCCACGCTCTGCACCCGCATTGTCCTCCTCTTTCCGAACAACTAATGAGGTTTTATCTTGAGCTTTATTGTGCTCTATATAATGTTGGTATAGGTCGACTTCCTGCTCGCCGTAACACCCTCTGTACTGCTTTTCCCCTGCAACAGCATCCAAATGGTCCTCAACATATGAATGGGACTAAAGTGAGCATTGTCGATCACTCATTCAGTGAATTTATTTTTACAAGCGCATTCTTCAGCTTGGCTGACATTTGAAAGCAGCTCTGCCAAGCCTGAGTGTGAAATGAATCATGGGTCATCTATTTCTCTTTTTCACACTTGTCCAGGTCTCCTTTTGATCACCGGCAAGAATTTTGCTCTCTCTGTCAGTCACCCTTCCACTTTGATGTTTGTGGTCTGGAAAACCATGTCAGATTGAATTGGTCATTATCTAACCTATCCCCCGAGAACATGGATACGCTTACTATTTGTGTGTGCGAGGCTGTGCGGGTGTGAGAGATCTTGTCTGCTTCAATAATCCAGGAGTTTCTGCTACTGCAGCTTGCAGGATGCTCCTTAGAGTGAGAGAACGCAAAAAAGTGAAGGGATGGGGTGGGGTGGTGTGGGTGATGTTGTCAGGAGATTGACACAAAGATCTCTTCCTCATTCCTTGCCTTCCCCACCATGTCATTTTGGAAACATCTACATCAAGACGTGTCCCTGATGTACACTTGTGTTTTGTTAGACAAACAGTTGGGGATGTTTGTGAATTGTAAACAATTGTTGAGCCCTGCAGGCTTGTTATGAATATTGCATTAAAAGTCATAGACCTTATTTTGAGAGTGTTGGCAGGTAAACCAGTTGCCCTCTAGGTAGTGTAGTCAGAGTGGATTAGCTTGAGGAGAAAGTCAAGCTTCGGGCATGTTGTTTTTTTCTTCCCTCCAAAGTTCCCACTGAAAAGCCCTTTTTTTCCAGTGGAGATGTCTGCAGACTCTCACACCACCTGGCCTCCATTTGTCATTTTTGTCTTGTGAAACGATACCATTCATCCAAAAATAACCAGTAAATATATTTACCCACTTTGATTTGCTAAACAAATGTGGGCTAGCATAGTAGTAACATATTTTAGCAATCCAGACACCATGCAAGGCTGCAATCCATTTGGATTGCAGGACAACATTACAGTTTGAAGAACTGTCAATAATTCACCCATCCCAAACAACTCACAGGTTCTCCGACTGAATGATTATGGAAAATAATAAAAATTAAAATTAAAAATTGTGATTCCAATGTCACATGCAATTCTTTTTCAAGGTCCTTTTCCATTATTATGTTTTTTTTTTAAACAAGTCATAAATTCATCTTTAATACAATGAACAATTAACAGATCTATTCTAGAGAATAGGACATTAAGATGAAGGCAAATGAAGCATTGATTAAAATGAAAGGCAGTTTATTTAATTACAGGTTTACACTTAGGAAATACTTTGACATGTCATCTTGTAAAGATTCACCATGACAACATCATTCTGCCAGATGGCTGTGGCGTAAACACCTGTAAATACTGCTTTATTGTAGAGAAATAAGAAATAAAAAAAAAATCAAAATTGAAGATTAGTACAACAATGCAAACAAATCTGTGGCTTCATCGCTTAAACATGTCAAACTTTTCATGCTGCAAGAAAAATGTCATGTAAACAAGTGGAGTGCACTTCTTAAAACTCATTCAGTACCAGCCAATTCTAAAACCCCATTTTTGTTTTTTTTGTCTTGCAAAAATTGAAAAAAAATGCATCTGGGGTTGAACGTGTGGAGTGTGTAAAGACATATAAATATGTCTTTGGGAGTGAATGAGTTCAACACTGAATGTATCTTCATTGATAAACACAGCATACATTGCAAAACAACAGAAAAAAAAAGTTGCAATCTCCAGTCAGTAACATCACATATGCTAAACTTATACCTGCTTATATGACGTAGAATTACAAAAATTGGCAGCCTATTTGACAAGCGGTGGCACCTCATCGATGTAATGGCGAGCGCCAATCATTTCAGCTGTCTCTATCTCCATTTTCAATCAAGTAATCAGATGACCCAACATCTGGCCACAACATCAGACCGATTCATCCTCAAGTTATAAGTCAACTTAGCAGGTTGCTTCCATTTTCAAATCATTCGAGCGGCGGATTTATTTTGATTGGTTACACTTTAATGGAGCCCCATGTGTAATCAGAGACATGTCAATCAAAGTCAACACTTTAATTTTATTTTACACATGCTCACACATGACAGGTCATCTATCAGCACAGACACTCATTCTGCTTTATCAGCCACGCACTTGCACACACAGATGGTTCCCTCGAACACGCGCATCATGACGGCAGCCACACAAAACACACACAGGTTTGTTTTTTTAACCTCACGACTCGAAAAAGATCAAGCATGTTTGATACTGGCGTTACGGTCTCATGAGAGAGAAAAGATGATGCACACTGACATGACAGCAAGCTTTAGTGACAGTAATTATGTCTCTGCTCCCCCCCCCCCACACACACACTTCATGCCTCACTGACCATTTAAATCGCAGCTTTTGCCATTAGTAAATGACATTTTATCAAATCACAATTATCTTGCAAATTGATTGTTCAGCCCTAGTTTTAACTTAAGAGTTTATTGAGCAATGGAGCTTACGTACAATTATATAAAATAAGGAAAACAGAATACAGTTAGTGTGAATGCTTTTTTTTTTCTTTTTTCTCAGCGCTTCCGCAATAAACAAGTAGAAATCACAGGTTTTGCGCAGGGCAGTTCCTGAATTACTGCTATTCTCAACTTTGTCATGTCTTATTTGAAGTGTGCAACGTATAGGTAAGCAGGTGCACAAAGCTAGTCTCAACTTCAACGTGCAACAAAAATAAGTTGGTAAAGATGGAGGTCAAGAAATTCACAAAGCTCACAGCTGAGGCCTGGCTGAGCAATAAACAGGTTGGAATGAAGGGCTTAAAGCAGGGGTGTCAAACTCATTTCACATTGTGGGCCACATACGGCCTTGGTAGGTGTCAAGTAGGCCGGGCCATTAAAATTATACCATACTCTGCTACAAATAACCAAAATAATTTGTCTTTCCTTTGTTTTGGTCTAAAGAAGTACAAGAACATTAGGAAAATGTTGAAATGAACATTTATAATGAACATATATTTTACAAAACATTTCATGAAGCACCTTAGATTTCCTTAGACAAATGTGCAATTTACTTTTATCATTCACATATATGCATTGCAACTGATCCCACTGATTGTACAAAGGCACCAAACTTAAACAAGTAATCGGCATTGAAAAATATAGTCATGCACTTTAAGATGAAATGAGATTTATAAAGAAATGAATTTTTAAACCATTTACAGATGTGTATATAAAATCTAAATTTAATCCCTGCCTAGACCTTACAAACTAAGGAGAGTGCTATTAAATAATAATAATAATAATAATAATAATAATAATACATTTTATTTATAAGCGCCTTTCAAGACACCCAAGGGCACTTTACAATCAGGAAAAACAATAAAACACAGTACGGGTTGAGCAGCGGCAGCCAGACGCGCCAGCGTTCACTCAACCCCGAAATTCGGAAGAAACCCCAAGGGAGGGAGAGGGGGAGAAAAAAAAAACACACTCGAACTATCCTCATTTTGAGGATAGTTTGAGTTAGGCAAAAAAACTCCTGCACAAGCATATGACAATTACAACAGGTCACAAGACATGAACAATGAAGGCGGTGATACAAGGGAGTGTATGCGCGTGTGATCGTCTGGTTGTGTGTGCGTGTCAGGCGTCAGCTGCTACGTCAAGGTCATCTCATGGAGACGGTCCTGGCTTATCAGACTATGGCCGAGAAGGAGGGGGTGATGGTAGGGCACGAGCTTCCATGCATACTTTCATCAGGGGAAGGTCGAGATAGCAGATGTTGGTTTTGGTAGCAGGCAGCCCAAGAATTCCAGACAGCCTTGAAGTCCGTGGCTTGTGTCTCTCAAATGGCGTCGATCAGCCAAATCCGCGATTTCTTTCAATATTTGAGCACGAATTCAAGTTTCACCAAGTTGTTGCCCATCTTGCAGTGCCGTTCCAAAGCCGCATCAGTTTGCGGTTGAACACAGTCTGAGTGAGTGTTGGACATCCGCACTTTGCCATCCTTAGACCGGCAGCCTCTTCCAATAGAGCCACAGGAGCAGAAAGCAAAAGCATCCGCCTTCGTCGAGAGCCAAGCAAAATGTGTATAGAATAAAGTATTCACATGTCCTTGATAGCGTCTGCTGTTTTGGGTCTGTCTCAGTGACAGACTGAGACTGCGGTTGTCTTCTTCTCTGATCAAAACAATGTTGTCATCTACTCTGATCAAAACAGTGCGTCCCGTAGTGCAGGGGTCCCCAACCTTTTTTGCCCCACCGACCGGTTTATGTAAGACAATATTTTCACGGACCGACATTTAAGGTGTGGCAGATAAATACTACAAAATAATATGGTAAGAGCTGCATGAACACTGTGGTGTTTTCGAGAGATAATAATAAACACATCGAGAGGAGCCAGATGAGGTGGCTTGGGGTTCTGATTCGGATGCCTCCTGAAC
>CAAKHF010007806.1:12181-25321 GCA_901007745.1 Hippocampus kuda
TCGAGTTGCGGGGGGGGGGGGGGGGGTAGCGTCGGGGGTGGTGGGCATGTAGAGGAAATGGCTAAGTGCTCCCCCCCCACCACACACACTTTGTGGATAGTGTTTTTTTTAATTAATAAACAAACTTGCAGAGGAGCTCATCAGTGTCAGAGGCAATAACAATCGTCATCCGTTATTGTTTATTACGGTCCTCCCTCAACAAATGTTGCTATCTAATGAGGTTTCTCAGCATTTGCGATAATGACTTTTTTCACCCGGGCGGAGGAATTGAAAGAAATGACACACGTGAGTCGCAATAAATCACTGTTATTTTGTTGTTAGCTCGTCTTCTTTTTGAGTTTTATGTTCCAATGCAGCCTCGTGATTTGTTTAGCA
Organism: Hippocampus kuda; assembly: GCA_901007745.1. Lineage (NCBI taxonomy): Eukaryota > Metazoa > Chordata > Actinopteri > Syngnathiformes > Syngnathidae > Hippocampus > Hippocampus kuda. Next base: position 12,557 of record CAAKHF010007806.1, read on the forward strand.
AATCCCAACGGAGGCGTAGCGTCGTATTTGTTGTTTTCTCCTCCTCTGTTCTCGCCGTGTTCAGATGCTGACGGTGTGATACAGCGCCTTAGTCACAATTTATACCAACGCGGGACAATTACAGTAAATTTGGTGAATGTTTACAAGGGGGCAAAGCTGCGCTGCAGGGCTTTGTTCTCTGTGTCTGGTGCTCTTCAGATTGTGCTTTTTATATTCCTCTATTTTATGTATGTCGCTGCTTTGTGTGTGTGCGTGTGCGTGTGTGTGCGCGCGTATGCACGCGCTCTCCAAAGATGAGCTCAGAGTGTCACGGAGGAGCGATGCAGTGCAAGGCGGGGGCGTCTTTTAATGTATGCTGATGTCGGAAGCTGCAGCGATGCGAGGGACGCCGGCGCCCTGTTGTTATTTACTGCTGTGTTTGTGCACACCGTCGAAACTGAGCCAGGGCCTGCGAAGGTATTACAGCGTGTGATGAATGAGCATTAGGGTAAATTCATTTTAAAAGCATTGTGATTTATTAGCGGCCCGGCCTTCGATTTCCATCGCGTAGATGCTTGGCTGGAATTTCACAATGTCAGCGCCAAGGTCATCCTCTTTATCGCTATTTTTAACCCCACTACAGCAAAAACAAAACAAAAAAACCCATATATATATACAGTATGTATATCTTTTTTATATCTATCTCAAGAAGAGCACCCTCATTGCAATGAGTCACCAAAATGCAGTGGAACCTCCAAAGTTGACTGTGACATTGGTGCACACCACCACTTTGTGCGGATTTCAAAAGAAGTGGCAACAGTTTTTGACGCCAATTTAAACCGGCCCCCCCCATCTACAGTCTTGGAAGACGAGTCAAGTCAGTCGCCACGCGCTTGGCAGGAACAACTTCAAAATAAAAGCACACCAAGGCATTGCCATTCATGTATTTTTTGCCAAGGTAAGGTTCGGTCAGTAGAGGGGGTGGGGTGAGCAGTGAGTCATTTGCGCAAGCCAGCCTAATTCCAGCGAAGTGTGCTGTAACTCTTGCTCCTCGGGGCATTTTGACAAAAACTTGTCACAGACATTAAAAGTCATTAAAACACACATGAGCTGTTTTAAATTGTGTGTGTGTGTGTGTGTGTGGGAGGAAGGGGTGCATACAATGTCTCCTTGAAGACAACTTTTACGAGCGTTAAAGTATTGGACTTTGGAAGTTCCACTGTACAAAACAATCTTCGGGGACGGAGAGGCGATAATAGTCTACTTCAGAAGTGTGTATTTGTGTGCGTTATGTGAGACCAAATTGTGGTGGTGGTCAAACCTCCAATTATGAGCACTAGTGAGACAAGGGCTTTAATGGCTACCGTTAGCCTTCAGGGAGGTTTAATACACATGACTGTTTTGCAGAAGCAGCGTCAAATCTATAAAAGGACCATTAGGACGAGGGAGGGGGGGAGGGAAGAAATCAATCCAAATGCCATTAAAGTGGAATAAGTTGCCAATATTGCTGATGTGGTTGCAGCTCCTTTGATTTTCCTTCAGATTATTAGGCACACTCGAGTAGTGACTTTGTTAAGGGAAAACAGTGTTGTCTGCGGAGTCATACGTCTCCTGGCTTCATAAAGTTTCCTGCCTCATATTTCCCATGCTTTATTGATTACCCATTATCATTTGTCATGAGGTGTCCTAACTCAAGGGGAAATTACAACCCCTCTTTCCTGCTTGGGAGTGTGGTATGGATCCATTGAGGAAGCGAGGGAAACAAAAAAAAAAAAAAATAGACCAACCTCAGAGAGAAATGAGCAAAGAAATAAAGCCCGTGCTTGGCAGTCGCGCGAGGGAGTGTGTGTGGTTATGAGCTGGAGGGCGAGGCTAAAACAGAAAAGGTAGCACAAATAAAAGAGGTGTCAGTGAGGAGGGAGTGCTTAAGGCTCCGTTGCTTTTCCGCCACCCCGGCCTTCTTTATTCCGTAGATGAAAGCTCCAAGCACAGCTCATCCTGCTCACAATCGCAAAACCTGGAAAAGAGCATCCACCAGGTTGCATTGAAACGTCTCTTTGAATTTTGGAAGCTCCAGAGCCAGTCGGTAGTGTCACTCTGGATGGATACAGCTGTATTTTCCCGACACACAATTTCCTGATGAAGCAAGTATTGTCTGTAATATGGCGAATATTGGCGCGCCGATGCCATTTCGCCACACAATGTTACAATCCATTTTATCTAGATCTTTTTAAGAAATGATTTAAGGTTGTTTCTTTTTTTTTTTTTTCTTCCCAGCTTTCTTTTCCGCTCTCCCCCGTCGCAGTACCCGGGGAAACCCACCCAGCAGGGTTTTCTGGCTGATTTATAATGTTAGTAGAGCAAGACTGGAGAAGAGACATGCAGAACATCCGGCATTTGTAACATAGAGAAACTACATGGCGCTCCTGTGCTCTGGACTGAAACATTTATCTATTGAAGACCTGTGAAGACGCCCAACGGCTGTTTAAAAAAAAAAAAAAAAAAAAGTATTATTATTAATTTGGATGCTAATCCAGCACTAGGCTGTTTCATTCAATAAAAATATTTTTTCACATTTTCCACTCGGCATAGCAGTGACCGTGTTTCCCCAGGTGTTTATGTACTCAACTACAGAGAGTGTCAGGCTTCTAGTATGGGTAGGGCATTTACAGTATCTCTACACGTGTGTCAATTTAAAAAAAGAATTTGACACTTTTGTTGTCTTTTGTGATTATTTATTCCGTGGCAAGGTGAACGACTGGTTACCCCGTCTACCTCACAATGCAGAGTTGCAGGGTTTGATTCTGGCTCCAGCCTTCAACTGTGGCGTTTCTATGTGCTCCTCGTGGCTGCATGGGTTTTCTCCGGGTACTCCGGCTTCCTCCCACATTCCAAAAACATGAACCAGAAGTTAATGGAACACTCAAAATTGTCCCGAGGTGTGATTATGAGCATGGATGGTTGCTCGTCGATGTGTGCCCTGCGATTGGCCGGCCATAGGTTCAGGGTGTCCCCTGCCTACTGCCCGAAGACGGCTGGGATAGGCTCCAGCATGCCCCGCGATCCTTGTGAGGATAAAGCGGTTCAGAAAATGGATGGATGGATGGATTATTTACCCAACTGCAGAAAGCACCAGATATTGGGCCGTGCCATGTTAGAACATATTGATCATTGCTGTCCCAGGTAAAAGCAGATGCTGTCTAATTTGGATTCAAAACAATGATAATCCGTCTGGTTTCATAGAGGCCGAAAGAAATTTGAGAACATTTGCTGTCGAGAGGCTGAAATTCTGAGGATAAGGATAATTTTAGCGCTCTACACAACTAAGCAATTATAAAAAAATAATTATCGATCCATTTGATTTGATTAACCAATTGTCACACCTCTATTTTGTTTTTTACTTTCAACAAATGATAATAAATGATCTATGTTCGATTATGCCATTCGCCCATATCTATGTATTAAACTAAAAGTGACGCCTGAAGGCTAAATCTTCAATGTCATTTTGATTCCCGCAGCGCTTGTAAAATCTCGTAGCACTGCTCATTTTTGCCCGTGTTCTTTTCCTTCCTTTTTCTTTCAATGAAGAGAAGAAATGAGCCCTCTATTTAAGGTGAGGCTTTTATTTGTGCAAGTAGAAAAACAAACCCGGCGATTCATCCAATTAAAGAGCTCCAAGACATTTTTGTTACTCCAACTTTACTGTGTGCTTCATCGTATTTGTCCCTTCTGTTTTATCTTCCTCTCCACAGCCTCCAAATCAGCCCTCAACAGCATGCTCAAGGAACCGTCATTAATACCGGACCAAACCTTGGCCAAGAACGTATACCAAGTAAATTTTGAACAATTTTTTTGTTTGTTTGTTTCATTGCATTTTGACTACTTTTCTGAAAAGCTACAACTGTGTACGCGTTTTCTCCTTACTCATTACGATTACAGCTTCCCTCACCTCCACCTTTTTCTCTCTCTCTCTCGCTCTCACCACACGCTGTAATATTCCCTCACCCCCCTCCCCCTCTTTCCCCACTCTCCTCAGTGCACAGTAAACGACTGCTGTTATGGACCACTGGTAGACTGCATCAAACAGTATCCTATCCCATAAAATTTTAAGCTTGAAATTGACGAGGAGCTATTGAAGGGGATGAGATGTGTCTGCCTTCACCCCACATAAAAGTTCTGCTTCACGCAGGAGGCGTTTGCCATCCCTCTACCACAAATGAAACAGGATGTGGAAGGAGATGTACAACGGCTGGGATTCTAAATGTCCATGTGCGCCGGGTGGATCGAAGTAAGAAAGGAAAAATAAAAAAAAAATGTCAAGAGTTGGGTGGTATTGAATGAAATCCATTGGTATTACTGCCAGCTGGCTTTCCTTGTATTTTATGAGTCTTCTCATTTTGTTTTGTCATCACTTGGATGCAGTTCAGCACCATGGAGAGTTCAGGTCACTTTTTTTTTTTTTCGAATGCATGTGTAACATTCGTCACCTAGGCAGTGCAGATGAATATTCTCTTATGTATTTCAAGTTTAACTTCATTTGTCACATCCTCAATTATTCCTGTCTAAGCTGTGGTGAACTGCTCAACTCATTCCCTACCAGCCGTTTGCATTTTGGCTGACTTTTCCCAACCCATAAAATATGTTCCGTTACAATATAGGCATTCAATCTTCTGAAGGAAATAGTCGACTTTCTTCCTCAATAAAAAAAACCCAACAAAACAAACGGCGATTCTGCTCTTGTGCTTTAGCTTAATAAGTGGCGTAAAGAGAAACGTTGTTTGCTTGGAGTGGATCCATTTTGTTGCTTTGGAAGACCGTTGCCTTTGAAATCCTTGACTCTCAACCCACAGTGCGATTGGCCATGAACACGAGGTGCTGCTCTGTGACAAACTCAGGGAGAAAAATTTGTCCTTTCTGGGTAAGTCGTCACTTGAACCTATTTCTATCAAGTTGCACTCGTCATTCAAGTGTCGCCTTTGTTGCCGGCGCGTCTGGCTATGATTGATTGCTGCAAAAAGTGTCATTTTATTGCTAATAGTGTCGTGTTAGTAAAAGTGTAAGCCCCCAGCTGATGACAAGCATATACTCGTTTCGTTTTAAGGTCATTAATTTTCTCTTTCCCTGGTGATAAATTTTGTATTGTAGGGTTATCCAAAGGCCCCCCCCCCACCCGCCCTCTTACGTCCTGCACCCCTCTCATACTCGCTCAGTAATGCTCCCCAAAAAGTTGGAAGAAAGTAGCCTCTGACAGTAATTTGACCAATCCACATGGTATTTGTGGCCATCAGAACATTGGAAATTGGCCATTTTTGCTTTAAAGCAGCCGTTGTGGGTGGTATTCTAAGACATGAGTCTCTGCTGGAATCAAAACGTGACCTTCCCAAATGGAGTTACGATGACGCCTGGAAAATGAACGACCCACGCCAGCCATTCTGCTTCGACTACGACGGCGAACATCAATTGCTCCCTCACGGGAGCATCAAAATGAGAAATTCTATTTTTGTAAAATAGCATAGTTGCAACGAGCAGGGTTCTCGATTGGGAATGATGATTTTGTCTCAACTGAATTTAATCAAGGTCGTGCCCATGTGTGAAATTGTGGAACTTAATATTTAACCCCTGCTTCCCTCTCTCACACGCCCCCTTCCCATCATCATCATCATCATCATCATCCCATAGGTCAGGTGAGTGAAGGATGAAAGTCATTCCTTGTGTCATTAAGACCACATCATTTATTTGGACCCGCGGTGTTGACCTTTCTTCACGGCTATACAGAGGACTGTTCTAAAACTGTCAGAGGGCACGAGGGCCACTGAGGCAACCTCACCCCAGTTGATAAATGGATTGGAGATAAGCTACCCAACAGCAGGGACGGCCCATTAATTTTAATCAAAGGTGGTGTAAAAAGGCGATCAGAGCCACATGACAATGTCAACAGCCCGGCCGCGGCCAATAGCGCTCCCCTTTCCTGGTGCAGACACATTGGCCGAGTCCGGGATGCCCCCCCCCCCCGTGCACCGCAGGCCTCTGGCAGCCATTCTGACCTCACTCCCGGCTCCCCTTTCTCCATCCGTGGCTGATGCTGCCTCTTTACTGACACCGGCACCCTCCATCTCTTCTCAATTCTCCTCCGTGCCCCATTAGTCGAGCTTGACTGGAGACAAAGAGGCAGGCCCTTGGAACCGAATGACCTGGTCAGCCCGAGATTTAATGGAGAAATCAGGTGTTGTGCGGATAATGGCTGAAGTGTGCACAAAGTCAAGGACAATGGCTGCGGTCTGTGGGGATCGGGGTCGGGCTTACTCAGACGATAATGCCAACCTTGCCCCCCTCGCTATATATTTTATGAAGCTTCACCGAACGACAAACTGGAGCTCAGCTTTTTTGTGCACAGGCGGCAAATACGCGGCCAGTGTTGTAAATGTTGTTTGTCACAGCGAGGGAACTTTGCACACAACGTATGGGTGACGCTTCTGGATGGATCTTGTGCAATCAAAAGTTGAAAAGAAAATACTACACATCTGCCTTCTTTTTTTTTTTTTTTTTAGATGAAAACCAACTGAGAGCGAAAGGTTATGACAAAACACCTGATATCATTCTGGAGGTCCCCGTTGGTTAGTATTGTTTTCCGCCATTTTGTAACATGGACTGTGCAACTGGCACAAATGTGAACGGTTATTTCTGGGTAACACTTACTGTTTGTCTGTGTTTATGGAAAGCCGTTGAGGGACACATTGTTCACTGGATTGAGAGCAAAGCGTCATTTGGAGATGACCACAGTCACCGCACCTATCTCAACGAACAGTTTTGGAGCTACTGGAACAGGTCAGTCTGGGTTTTCAGATTCTCCCATTGCACTTGTTTTGTGACTCTCTTCTTCCTTCATTATTTTAATCCCGTCTTTTGTACTTTGTTGTTTAAACTGGCTTCTTCCCGTGTCGTGACTCATCTCAACGCTTGGGCCATGCTGGTGTCCGTAAATACGCGAGTAAAGTAGATGAGGCCTCCATTCCTTTTCGCTACTGTTTATCTCTGTGTTCGCATAAAATTAAAATTAATGTGAAATGGATTTGTGCTAAGAAATGTCACCGCACGGCATTCCTTTGAATATGTTTGACAAAATATGTGTAAAATAGAAGAAACAAAATTCCCTTCACTGACTGTGGAAAAATGAACCAATTCAATCCAAGAAATCAGTCTGACAACTGTGTTGGTGGTGGTGGGGGGGGACGGCATAGTTTTACAGCTGTGCAAACTTGATTAGACCTCACTCATGCTTCTCTCGATTCTTAACAATTGACAAATCAAAACAGCGTTAACTGATGTCATGTAAACAGGTTCAATTTGCTTGAAAATGATTTTTTTCCAATTCCCGTCTACACATTCAACACCTCAAAACAATTGAGAGGATAACAAAACATTACCATGAGCCTGTTCCCATTTTATTAAACTAAAATCTATATAACAGTGACAAGAGTTTGTACGCGTAAGTAGTCGAGCCAGCAAGAAAAGCTGAGTTGATGTTTCCAAAAATATATTTTCTTCAGTGCTCTTGTTTGGCTTGAATTGAAGAAAGGCTCTTTGTTTTGCATCTTTTATCGCAGCGTCGCCATTTACCACGAGGTCAAATTATGGTGATGCTGACATGCTGATTCTAAGGTTCGGGTTATCCTCAGCCTTGAATATACAGCCCGGAGGTGTCTTTCCTTGATATTCCGTGGCGCAGCCTTGTCCAAGTCTATTAGACAACTGACAGTGTAGATCCCATCATGTCAGCCCGAAGCCCGATCAGATAAACATTGTTGTGTCAGAACAGAAATGTAAAACTGTCAGTCGCAACCTTATCCAGCATCCGTTACTTTTTAATTGACATTTAATGTTGACATTTCAAAATGTTGAAATCACTTTTCATTCATAGTTAGACCTTTTACATCACCGTCTCAGGTATTTATGTCATTTGGGGTCAATGCTTGATCTCATAAACCGAAAAAAACAGCCTTAAAGGGCTGATCTTAAAGGGCGGGGGAGAGGTGGGGGGGGTGTCCAATCCTTTTTGTTTCACATTTCGACAAACCCTGGAGCTTTTATTTAAGAATCCACTGCAGACTTTGTGATTACTTCATTGCCCTTGATTGACACATCCACTGATTTGCTTATTTTCCCAAATTCCCTCTTTGGTTGAACCGAACTGCTTCGCCCTTTGTGTTAATTGTTCTCGCTTTCTAGCATTAAGAGGAACTCCGAGCTCGTGGTTTTGAAGCAGAAAGTGGAAAAAAAAAAGCAAGTAATTTTCTCTCCAAAGCTCTAACCAACTACATTTATCATTCAAACGATAGTCTTACCAACACACTAACCCCATAATGAACCCCTATTCAGTGAAGGGTAATGATGCTTTACGTACAATGCTTCAAAGGAAGAAGAGGAAGGATGAGTCGGAAAATAATCTTGTATGGAATCAAACGCCGTGTTAAAGTCCACTGCCTGGATGAGGCGGCGAAGAGGCGGTGACAGGCGTTATTCAGCTATCACTCTTTAGCCGCTGGCATTCCAGAGCCGGTGAGCTCTGCTCTGACTGATGTTCAGATAATTCATTTATCCATCTCACCCAACTATCAGAGTTGCACAGCAACGATTCACCTGCTGGTGAATATTAAACACATAATGAGCCTCATGTGTGGGTTTTTTTTTTTTTTAGATAATGTTCGGGACGGACTTCAACCAGACCAGAAATAAGTAACATTTGCTAGCTTATTGCTAACATATAATGTGAAAACCCATAGCCAGGCTAACATAAATTAGCCTTGATGTGATGGCAGTTCAAAAAACTTTGAAAGACTGCTTCTTGAGCTACATGTACAAACATCGCATCCAGCCATTCTCACAGGCATGTACCGTGAGCTCGCTGTGTAATTACCATTACTGGAGTTTAGTTGGGGATTATCTCTACCTCTTCTTCTTCTACATGTCTTCCAGTCGGCCTCAGTGCTGCTATGGCATGTTGCGGCTTGTGTTACTGCACTAAAGGTGCATAAATCTAAATTTCGACCATAAAACCCACTTTAAAAAAAAATCTGGAATATCGCAGTGCTAAAATCCGTTCCGTATTTTGAAGAGTAACCAAAGGGAAAAATGCACTCCAATAGCCACTCCTATTGCAATATAGCATGGTCGTAACAGTTCTCTGTTGACAAATTAACATGAATTTTGATAGAATTTTGCCTTTCAAATTGACCCTTAGGACTCCCTGAAATTGAATTATTACTGGTAAATATATGGCATAGCAGCGGTGCTCCTGCCCAGGATTCTTTCTGCGAGGCGACAGTGCTAACCACTGGGCCATTGTACCGCCCCACGAAAATCAATCATAACACTAAAACAACGCATATTAATATCATACCTCACAAACCACCTGAGCAATTGAGCCGCTTCTATTTCTTTTGTCCCTTCATGCCCCTGTTGTCTTTGTTATTAAGTCTAACGATATGCCTTCTCGGACCAAGTCCACCCATTTATATTGGTTCTAACTATGAAAGATCTGTCTATTATTTAATTGGCCTCGCTATTGCAATAGTGTACTATGAAAGAATCAATTGGGCTAATCAGAATATAATGTCCATACTGGCACAAAGTAGCTTTGAGTCATCTCGTAGCAGATTAAAAGAAAAAAAAAAGTGGTGCTGTTTCTTCACAATTTTCCCCCTTGATGGCCAGTCCATCGATGACACGGCCCTCCCAAACTCAGTCAGCTGTGCGATTTGTAAACTGCAAATGTTGAACGTAGGCTCCCTTAACGGAGGCGTGAAAAGGTTAGCTCTGATAAGGAGCTGTCAGACGTCCACAAAAAAAAAAAAAAGATTGATAACAATATAATGGTACAGTATGCCTCATTTCTCCCTCATATGAAGCAGGGGTGAACACCTTTTGGGTTTGCCTTAATACATCATCTGTCCTGACCACCTGGAAATGTGTTCAGGCGCAAACCCGCATTTATATTCATGTATTTTGATATACTCTTCTTGTTGGAATAGCTAGGTTATCTTTGATAGGTGTCGTCGCATGTAGCACCTCAAGGGCAAATGGTTTCCAAAGGCACATTTGTCCTCGAATTTTTGATCAGTGGAGAGAAGTTAAGAAATATAAACTTCTTTAGAGCAATTCAATGTGTTATTTACTTATTTTTTTTTTAGATGCATATCAACTCTCATTTTTTTTATGCATGTAGTATATTTGGGTCTTTGAATTGCCTGCCCACCGATCAAATATAAAATTACACAACTCCAGTAACTACCTTTTGTGAACTGCCTTTTCCCCCCCAAATTTTTGTCACCAAATTGTTTGAATTTTGACGTAAATGTGCGGCAAACACAGCACCATTCTCGCACTTATGACAGCTGGGCGAACATTTTGGCATTTGCCAGACAACGAACTGTTTAAGCCAAAAGGTAAGCAGGGCTGCAATGAATTTTGTGTCATGTGCAGATCAGCAAGAGCGAGTTATCTTCTGATAAGATACGCGTGCTTCAATTTCCAGTGAAATTGGCGACGTGTTATACAAAACTTGTCATATTATTAATCTATTCCTTGACACGTTGGCTAACATTGAACCGTGTCTGTGATGCTCCTTATGACTTGACACGGCTCGCAATTACACAGCTTCCGATCTTTCTGAACTTTTCCCAATTACGGTCAAAAACCGCACGCCGTGGGTTTTGCCGCGCTAATTCAGTTAATGCCTGTCAATTGAAGCAATTAAATTTCTTGATCCAACATTGTCCTATTTTAATGGACATGCCTATCATTCTTTGATTGGACTTCCCCAAATAGCTTAGTGCTCGATTACTTGAAGGTAATGATGGCGGGGCTGAAACAATCATTGCTGACTGCCGCGAAAGCCCCATCAGTTGCAGATAGAACATTGTGTTTGTTTTTTTGGCTTATGTTTTGTGCAGCCGGGTCATCATAGTGCTGGCGTAGATAGGAAATGTCACCTGAGAGGAGGGAGGGAGGGAGGGAGAGTGGGAGGGAGAGAGGGAGAGAGCGAAAGCCCCCAAAGGCCATGAGTACTGCAGGTGATCCAATGTGGCTGGACGTTACCACGGCGTCCCCGAGGACAGGTCCCAACACTTCGAGGGTGACAGTGTCACACCTGCAAGTCCTGTGTCCTGCCATGGCAATATATTGAAGTCAAAATGACATTTTGCAGTAGGTGAAGTTAAAAAAATGCAAATATTTGGACCAAATATTTAATAACTGCTCATAATGTCCAGTTTATTCACTTTTATTTTTTTGGGGTGTTCATTAAGATCCAAATAGGATCGCTAAATTGCGTTGCGTTTTCATTGACTTTAGCAGACTTAGCAAGCCAATGGAAACCCGTTTTTTTTTTTTTGGTTATTTTTTTTTTGCATTTGAGCTAAATCTGAAGGTTTTCAGCATGAGATATTTGAGCAAAATGAAGTAAGACTGAGTAACATTGCGTTTATACTACGAAAACATCTGGGAAAACTACTCTGAACCAGTTTTTGTAGTTGGTGACATGTCTTCTTGTGACTGGCTCTTGGTCAGCCCTCAGGTCATTCAAAACAGACGACGTCGCAATGTTTTGTGTTGGCATTTCAACATTTTTTTACAAGAGCGGTCAAGATCGAAAATAAGTCTGCGCAAATCATCTCAGGTCTGATAAATCACGTTGTTCCTTGTGGCCGTTTCAATTTGACTTCTCCATCTATATTACAGGAGGAGTTCCGTTCCTACAGCAGCAATGCAATTTGTACAACGCTAAGTTGTAACATGGTGGATGACTATCTTACACTAAAAGCAGTATCAACATCATGATTACGCTGCACATTTATATGAAAAACACTTTTGGGCCATAAATACAAAACAATCAAACAGCGAGTCGGGGTGCTAACTGAGCATGCCTTCTTCTGCTGCATGATGACTATTTCACGCATACTAATTCATTCGGCGCCATTCGTATCCTGGAAATGTCAGTCGCCGCCCTGTGTATTGTTTTTTATTTTTCCAAGCAAATAAGCAAAAGGCACAATCATGAATATTAATTAAGTCCTCCTATTTGTGAAGGCAGCAATATTAGCTTCCCCGATAAAGCAGAAGCGCATCTGACATCGCCTTCCTCCTATTTATAGTTATGGGCACCCCATGTTGCGCAGGAACGTGGCCTCTTTTATTGTTTCCTTTGTTATGACATCCTCTCATACAATATCCACAGACAGGAAAAAAAAAAAGTGGGGGGGAAACTAAGTCTGCACAATACTAGTTCCTTTAGGGCTTTGCAAATGTTTGTTTTGGGATGCCACAGCACACAGAGGTGCAATGCACCCTCCCCACGCTGCATAGGCATCCCGGAGTATTAATGCCAAATGACAAGTAAGCTGTGATGCTCCAAGGATTTCATGCTTTTAAGGACGCACATTTGGGCGCATTGTTTAAGGCGTGCGCGGTGTAATCCGTACTCTCAGGTCTCTCCAACAGCCTGAGGATTTAGCTTTAGTTAAGCCTCCATGTCTGCCATTTATATAAGTAAGGTCATATGTGCGCATTATCCAAATTTGTCATTTAGCATTGAGACCGAGAGCCAGTCTTGACACGGCCGCCACGCACAAGCGTGGCGCGGTAGAGAAAGTGGTACGGATATCCCTCCTCCTGTCCTCCTGCTTGGCCGCAAAACTGCGAGATGGAGAAGAAAGCCTCAAGTGAAATGAGGTGCGAGAGCATCAAGGCTGTGAATTGCTTTTTTTCTTTTTTTGAGGCGGGTGGGGGGGG
>CAAKHF010007806.1:25341-36454 GCA_901007745.1 Hippocampus kuda
GGCGCTGATTTTTTTTTTTTTTTTTTTTTAAAGATGAATGTCCATGTTTTTTGTCAGCTTTCAGAATGTATAACATCAGAATCACAGACACACTTCTTCACTTTTTTTCTTTTCCTCTGCAGTGCCCCGCTGGGCTTAGACATATATTATAATGTTGAAAGTGTGACTCCGGCACGGTTTTCATTGTGAGTTTCTGTCTATGCATCCTCCTGTCAACATCGCCAGATTTGTTTTTTGTGTGTTTAGAATCAATTTGTTGTGGTTGGAATGTGCATTTTTTTTTACCATAATTTCATCCCCCCACTCCCTTATTTATAGTGCTGTCATTTTTTTTAATCATAACACGTCATGTACAATTTCTCTAATTTGAACAGAGTGCTATTTAGAACATTTACCCACATTTCATTGATCTATGTCCAGGCAATGTTTTTATATTCCAATTCATTTTTTCTTATGACTTGTGTTTTTGTTCAACCACACATGTCCAAAATATGTCATATTGCATAAAATGTAAATGTAATTGTATTTTTAACCAAGTTCCCAAATGTGTCCAAATTGAAAAAAAAATCCTTTATAATTACTAGATTTTTTTTAAAAATTCTTTTGGGAATCACTGTTGAGTTGTATGCAACTTTTCATGTCCATGTGATGGCAAACCAAATTGGAGCAAGTTCATCAGGATCTATCTAGGTATCGTAGTGGGTGGCCCAGACTCTCAGTATTGTTGTCCCATAACCTGGAGAAAGAACTGGACCAGAACATTTCAGATAAATCCTGCCATAGGAAAATAGGGATAGACTCAGTTTGCTTGCCCGCAGGTGTTTTTCATGTAGCTGACGGGTATTTTTCAATATTTTTTTTGAGCTTCAATCAACAGTGCCTCAGCTGGTTGCAACCAAGTACTGCACCCTATTTTGCAATCAAACAATCAGTTAATTGATTGTCTCGGCCTAGCTCTAATAAATAAAAGAACAAAAAAATAACATAAAAAAAAACCCCACTGCAGTCGCAACAATGACACAAATTCAGCTTCGGGTCACAGACGATAAGGCAACCCCGCAAAGTTGTATCAAAATTGAAATAGCATACTAGGCGTGCATCCAAGCCTTTAAATCAAAAGTCATAAATTCTGCAGCTCACCTCCCTTATCTTGGTTTGAATTTACATGTCGTCGACCAATGTTTGGTTGGTTCTATTTGAGACGGCGCAGCAAAAACCGTGTTTTGTACCAGATGACAGACCGAGGAAACAATGCTTCATATTTCTGCCTTTTGTGTTTAAAGAGCCGCTCTGTGCGGACCAGATAATGCAGCCGCTACTTGTGCTCTGTGGAGGCCCATCAGTCACTGTGCAGGGCTGCTGGCTTGTGATAAGTGCTTTTTTATAGATAACCTAGACAGCGGGCTCCTTTTTATAGGTCCACTGTCCCACACATAACCTTGTTGGGGTTTTTTTTTTGTTTTTTTTTTGGTGGTTTTCCTACCTCTTTCTCACCTTTTCCACATGATCCATTGTTGACGTATTGTATGTATTTCCAATGCAATCACTGCTGATCTAGAAGGAAGATATCGTCGGAGGAAATGTAATTCCCCGGTTGGGATAGCCACGCTTATATATTTAGAGATTTACTCATTCAACGCGGATTTCTGCTTTTAACAAAAAGATCCTGATTAAAGGCTCCTGCTTGTCTTTTCCTCTCTGTTTCGCCACCCCCCTCCCCACTTTTTTTTTTTTTTTAATTGGCATGGCTCCCAAGCAGCCATTTAGCGAGATGATCCTATCCAATCACAATAATTCTAAGCAGAGTTGTAAAGCCACAGAACCATAAAACACCTTCAAATCAATCCATGCACCACAATAACGAACGTCAAATGCCGTGATGCTGTTTTGAATTTCCATCCATCATTCCTCATTTTTGCTCAGAAGAGGGTTTTCAAAACTTTCGCTCTTCGGGTGACCTCATCGCTCAACCGAGATAACTTTGATGTGCCGTTGATAGCGTTTGTTTCCCTTGCGTTGGATCTTTTATCTGATGGTACCTCTCGGCGGTGGTATTTGATTGACATACCACAAGTAACGGATTTTAAAGGCCACGAGAAGCAGTATTTGTTTTTGTATGATATTTCACAATTAATTCTCTTCAGGACCTCGTTGCTAGACACTGAAAGAAATACAAGCAGATCTGAGTCACCGGCCTGGCATTTGTTAAAGACCTTCGTCAGGACCCATTTCCAGCCATCTTTTTACTTTTTTTTTTTTCTTCTCTCCTCTCAAAACCGCCTCTGTTTTGAGTTTCACGTCTGTCGGCCGTTTGATTGCCTGATAGCTTAAACCTTGCTGCCCGCGTCCCTCTTAGTGGGAGTGTGTAATCAAAGACACATGAGGAGCCCGTGTCCAAGTGCTGACCTTCTGATTATACTCATCAATTGTGAGGGTTAATACGCAAGTGCCACGAGCCGCACAGAGTTCTCTCCAAAATAGCCATCGTTCTAGAACAATAAATAGCATATTGGACTTTGTGGATGTCACTCTTTCTGCTGCCTAGCAGTGACCGATGCTGTTGGGGGTGCATTTGCCTGACTTTGGTGCGGGCACAGTAGGTTCAGTCCCCAGTCAGTATCTCTGCGAATGTGAGAGGGAATTGTCTGTTTGTATGTGTGCCCCGTGTTGAGTTGGTACCATGTGTATTTGATTGTCGCTGTCTGTTTCCTCATATTTCGGCGGGTCTTTCTAGAAAAAGGGACTTTGCTTCACGAGATGCCAGCGAAATCTGCTGTTCATTTTCAGCGATATCAATACGATTCACTCTGGGGAATCTTCAGTGTTTCAACGCAAAATGGGTCTGTTCCGTGACAACTGCGCGCTTACAAACGACAACTCTGATTTTTTGTCGGAGGTTGGAAGTTGAAAGCGGCAGCATTGAGCTGTCTGGCGAAAAGGCCTCTGATCCGAAGTGCCACCGCCGTTTTGGAGCCCAGCTGCTGCGAAAGCCCGGCCTGGCTCGCTGTCCAAGCCTGCCACTTCACATTGGCTTCCCCCGTGACTCGAGTGGATGTGAAAACCATTAACTTCCTACCGACTGTTACTGATCCCGGCCCATGAATCATTGCTTATCTGCATCTTGTTATGTCGGGACTCCGTGCCTCCACACTCCATTTAAACGTTTCTCTTTGTAGCCTCGACATCAATTGCGAGTTTTATGCTAGTAGTTTTATGTAGCGCCTGCGAAAGGCACCATTAAAACAGCATCGACTTACTTTTGGTCTTTTTTTGGGCTGACCACGAGACCCTGGAATACACCTCGCCTAATTTGGTGATGAGGGGGTTTAACAGTTTGAGGAACTTGATCCGCTGAGCTGCTGACAGTCCTCATGTCCCGTGCGAGGATGGAGCTGGTGGTTAATGAAATGACTTAATAAAAGCGGGGTTAAATTCCCTGAATAATCATTGTAAAACATTTAGCTTCAACTGTGCGGGTGAAACAAAACACGCTTTTTCTTCTTCCCTCCCAGCGCTTTTCTTTCCAAAATTGTAGCGATGAGTTCATGGGAAACTCACTCGGAGGTTACCTGCACCCCTGCTCTACAATGGGGGGAAAAAAAAAAAAGTCGAGGATGACGGCCACAAGAATGTTTTTGCAGTTAGTTGAAATATTGCTAACCTTGTCAAATGTCATTTTGAATAAGAAAGCAAACATATTTTAATCACGCTTTTAAAGGCAGGCCATTTCAAACTGCGACTCCGGGGGGAAAAGGGGTCAGCTAATTGCGACGTTTGATGTCATGTTTGGTCTCCCTCCGCCGTTTTGATGCGACTGCCTGGAAGCACGCTAGCTTTCGCCGCCGTGGCTGTTTCTCACACACGCAGAAGCACGTCATCGCGTCTATTCCGATTGCAAAACGCATGCAGGTCTTAGCGTCTGGTAAACCCGTGCGTCTTTTGTCGTGCTCATTGTCAGCCTCCTCCCCGTTCCTTCACACACAACGGTAATTACCATAATCACTTTGGGTATGCATGTGCCACGTGCAAGTCGACGTTTATTCACGGTACTCAACCTTACTTGGTCAGTCTTGGTCACGGTCCTAAGACCAAGGTGTTACTCTTTCAGTCATTTACAATTTAGCTTTTCCACCATTTCCATTTAGATCTGTCCTGACAAGAGTATAATTTCACACTGCTGTGACAGTGTTTTCTGTATCACAGACATTACCAGCGGGGAACCCAAAGAGTTGTCTTTTTAGGTTTAATCAGAACTTGTACGGAGCAAACGGAGTATTCACGTTCTTCGGACTCGCGCTGACTCACTCCGTTAAGCATGAAGCCACCTTGTGACCACTAATGTAAAATTGTTTGTTGACCTCGGACATTGAGGACCGGCAGGGAGCGTAAAGGGCCGACTGGATGCGAACGTTCGCCCTGACCAGGATTTGATCCCAGTTTCCCGGCTACTATCGTGGGTGCGTTGCGTCAGGATGGGCGTCCGACATAAAAATTGTGCCAAACATATCAAGTGAACAACTCTCTGCAGCGACCTCTGACTAAAAGGGACTGAGCCAAAAGTCGAAAACAAAGTACGTAATAATTATGTCATCTTAACATTTGTTATCGCCACAAGTAGGCGTCGTCGCGCTCGTATCCCCTTTTTTTTGTCAATGTGCATTTCATCATCGCTGCAAACGCTTGGCCTTCCTTGTAGTCCTCCATAAAGCAACAACAAATTGCAAAGCTGTCCCGTCAACAGGTTTGACGCACTCCCAAAACGTCTGCGGTTTTCATGTAATTGTAGCAAAGCTGGAACCGAGGGCTCGTACGTTGTAAATGATGTTTGACAAGGTGGGGTTGGGTTTTGTTGTGGCTTGTCTTTAGTTATTACTCAAACTTCTTCGAGCCACAGATAAGGTCTGCTGGCAAACACACCGAGGTGAGCCCTAGCGTGGGGGGCCCCTTATCGCTGTGCGCTGATTTAGGGCAAGAGCCCAGCGACAGAGGTCATTGTGCAGTAAAGCTATCCATCATTCACATTTGATTTTGGCTCAAACCTGTCTCCGTGTTGTCTGCGTGTCGGCAGAGGGCCACAGGAGACTCCTGGACGGTGTGAGCTCTGCGCTAATCAACATGTGGTATGCGATTTATAGATGTGATCATAATGTTGCTTTATCACATGTAGGTAACGGGTTGAATTTGTGTTAGCGTCTTTTATTCTGCTAATGACGGTATCGTTCGATTCACGAGCATTTTCTGTACTACAGAACCACACGTTGGGGTGGTCATAACCACGTATGGACTGACCAATAATACAGACATGGAGAAAATGTGAAAGAGTCCGAATTTGGACGTTTCGGCCCGACAGTAATGAAATCAATTTTTTCCATTGCTAGCACCGTAATGCAAATGTTGCCAAATAACAGTAGCAAACTATAAAATAAATAAATATAAAAACATCACATCCTGAGGCAATGAGAATAAAAATAAGCAGCGGCCAAGTGACAATGGTACATGAATAATGAATGCTAAACATTATAGGCCGACGTGAATGACAAATACATGCGAGAAATGCAAAACTGAACATGAAAAGCACCAATAATAGTCCGGAGTGTTTTATGTAGCAAAATAAACTACAGCTGTGAATGTGCTCTGATAGTTTAGAATGAAATAAAAGCCATCAGCGTGTACTTGAATAATGTATCAGTGTGTACTTGAATCAAGAGATAAAATGCTAAAATAGATATAAAGAGTTGCGCGGAGGCTATTGAGGGCAGTGTTGTGACCGGTGCATGACAAAGTCAAGTGGTCATTTCTTTCTGTGGAGCCAGCTACCAAACGATCCAGGGCCCGCTACTGGGCCCTGGATTTGGGGACTCCCTTCTCTTTGCCATTTGTCGATTTGATTATCCCAAAACCAAGGTAACAGAAAACAAACAGGCCTCTATCCTTGGCAGAAGGGATGGAATTTGGTGCTGGTCCACATCAAGAACGAATCCATCCCCCAGCCACCCCCTTTTTGTCTTGAACATTAGGACATGATTTAGTGATGATAAACAGCAAGAAAATATTCAGGCAAAGTATTACGCCTGATGAAAAACTGCTGACTCCTAAAAGCTTGGATTCAACTTTTGCAGATGTGTCTCATCATAAAGACGGGAGATGAGTGTCTCCCTTGTTGCGAGCGTATTTTCTTAGATGTCTGACGATGACTATTTATTGATGTTAAGGTTGTCCGTGGCCTTCATGCCTCGACTTTTACTTCCTTGGCTTTAACTGCGCTATTTATTCTGGCATCAAACGCTTGGGCTCGTACTTTCAGAAAACCAATAAGCCATGTTGTTGATTTACGATTCAGATGATTTTTGGACACTTTCTCTTGAGCTGCGGGCGCTTTAACATTTATCTTGAACGAACATATGTAAAGTCTCGAGGTGTAACCTGTTTGTATAGAATCGAAGGATCGCCGAAAGACCTCGCCGGAGAACCGAAGCGGCTAATTACGCTTCATTCTGTAATCAAACCCGTGTCAGCTTGTCTAAGAACCTGGATTTGGGTGGTGGATTTCATTTATATACAAGGCAAGCTTAAACATTTTACGGTTCTCTTCTCGTATTAAAGTTTCTACCCCACCTCCCAACCCCCTCAATCCCCTGTAGAATGTGTCATATCCCATTACACAAATTTGGACATGGTAAATTAGCCAAGGGAGTGCTTACGCTGTGAATATTTTTTCCACGCTGTGCGCAGGGGGCTGAGCTTCCTCGAGGTTGCAGTGGGTGGGGGGCGGGGGGTGGTTGGTTTGTCTCGAACTCCTTAAAAAGTTGTCTTGAATTTGCTCCCTTCGGAAGATGAGGTGTTTTTGCAATTCAAATATTTGCTTGCTCTCGCCGCCGCTGCAAAGCCGCCCTTTGAAGCGCGTGAGTTCTATCAGGGCCAATGACAGCGTGAGTGTGCGGCGTGACAGCGCAGGAGGCAGCGCCGCACTATTTCTAACCGCATATTTAAATAGCCAGGAAATCCGAAATCAAAAATGTATGCAAATGGTGCCATGTTTGTACGGGCGAATTTCTTTTTTTTCTTTACAGTTTAGGAGCTCGCATGTATTGAGGTGGAGGCCTATAGATTTATAGCAACACTAATTGGAATTTCACATTTTTGGCAAATCTTAAATTCAATAAACTTTCGTGGGGGCGGAATGTGTTACTTTTTACTCAGTAGTCACTTTATGACTTTTTAAAAATCTTTCACTCTAAGCTCCACTTAATGCCTTTTACTAATGATTAATTGTAAATTAGTAATTAATTTAATTTATCTCATGTCACTTCGGTGTACATTTTAGTTTTTCAAATGTATTTTGTTTTATTTGTTGGTGTTATTATAGATCAGAAGTCCAATTTATTATGATTGTTTATGTTTTAATCAGTCATCTTTTTTATTTTGTGTGTGCTGTGGTATTTATCAAAAGGCCTATTTGAGATGCTGGGTTTAAGATTAGCCTGCTGCCTGTTCTGCAAGGACCACATGCTTGATGATGATATGGTTCCATTTGTAATTATCCCCATCAATGGGAATTAGGTTCGATGAACATGATATTCTGCAAGATCTCTGTACTATCACGCTTTTTTAATGTCCTCCAAAGATGACCGTTAGCGCTACAAAGAATATCCACGTGATATGAGGCACATATTGCAGGACTGTTTTTGGTTTGCCTTTGGCATAGACTATGGGAAAACCGATTTTCCTTGTATTCACTCTGACATTGGATATACAGCGCCGTGAAGAAGTATTTGACTTTTTTAAAAACTTGTTTTTAGTTTCCCCATTCTAATGTTTAAAGATAATCAAACAAATGTAAATATTCGGCAACATCAAAACCATAACAACCTAAAATTGCAGTTTTTAAATCATGGTTATATTTATGAAGGAAGAAAAACTTTTCACAATAACTGGCCTTGTGTGAGAAGAAAAAAAACATATCATGCCCTCCCCCCCCTTTTTTTTTTTTTAAAACCATGACTTAACTGTAGCTAATCATAGTTTTGGGGTAAGCTGAGTTTGTTTCGCTGAACACACTCAACCTGATCACCTTCAGATCCCACTGAAGACATCACTTAAATAGAACCTTTCTGACAACATGAAGGCAGCCAAAAGCATGTATTGTATTGTATTGTAAAAGATATATGCATACAAAGTTAGAACAAAATTCCACAATCCAAAGAAATTCAAGAACAGATGTGAAATAAAGTTACATCTATCAGTCAGGAAAGGCTTACAAAGGAATTTCTAAAGCTTTTAGACTCCAGCAAACCACAGTGAGAGGCGTCCTCAAATCTTCAAATAGTAGATAACAACAGTGATAGACCTTCTGGGAATGACCAGCCCACTAAAATGACCTCAAGAGCTCAACAATAAAAAAAAGATTGCCAAAAATGACATCCGTGGCAGAGCTCCAAGGCCCAAAACCACCGTTGAAAAAAAAAACAACATCAAGGCTTGTCTTACCTTTGCAGAAAAAGAAAACATTTGAATGGTTCCCAAGATTTTGTGGAGTACATTATATGGATTGACAGGACAAAGTTTTTGGAAGGTGTGTGTCTTGTAATGTAAATTTTAGACAGCATTTCAGAAAAAAATAACATCATACCAATAATTAAGCACGGTGGTGGTACTTTGATGGGTTGCTTTGCTCTTCAGGACTTGGACTTTCGATGATTGTTGGGGGGGAATGAAGGTTTTGGAATAGCCTAGTCAAAGTCCGGATGTGAATTTGATTGAAAGGCTGCGACATGACCTTAAAAAGGCAGTTCATGCTTATAAACCCTCCAGTGTTGCTGAATTAAAGCGATTCGGCGAATAAGAAGAGTAAGAATGGGCATAAATATGAGATGTGAACGACTCATTGCCAGTTCTTCTTTTTGATTGTTGCTGCTGAGGGTGGGCCAACCAGTTATTAGAATTTGAGGGTTAGTACATTTTCACACTGTACCAGGCAGCTTAGATTTGTTTTTGTTTTTTCCTTAATAAATAAAATCTTCATTTAAAAAGAGTTTACTTTGGTTGCCTTCATTTGATATTTGCATCTACCTGATCATTTTAAAGTGCAAAAAAAAAAAAAAAAAAAAAGAACTTGAGAAGGGGACAAATACTTTTCCACGGCACTTAATACTGCAGGTGTTCAAAGACATCAAGACAAAGAGCACCGAAATAGACAATAGCCTCATGGTCTGGATTGAAAATCAGTGATAGAATAATTAATTGAATTGTCATCTGTATGAGCACCCCTTGCTCTCTCTGCACCCTATAATTTCAAGCCCCTCACATCCCCCCACCATATCCCCTCCCCTCCCCAACAGCAATTAATCTCATTTTTAGTCCAATTTCCAGCCCTCTGCCTGAGTCAAAGTGATTCCACTGTTTTGTTCCTATTTGGCTTGGTTCCTCTGCATAGTCATTAAGGGCCCAATTAATGTCACCCTTTAGCTGAAGAGTGCTCATTTTTATTGGGGAGCTGACAGTCATCGCTATGAGTGCTGCAGTGTAATATGCATTAATTGCCCCGTAACACTGGTAATTACCAGTTCTTCAAGCTTCTCGGTAAACTGTCATGCCCAGACACGACTGCTTGGAAATAGATTACTCATTAGGGGGAACCTGCCCTGTTTTCCAAAGGGGGATCGTCGGGTTGGCATGAAGACGAAATAAATCTGGTGCTTGAACAAATAGTTGCCAGAGCAATTTCCCATTACAACTTCCCCAGTGATGGCTCTTCGCTTTGTTTGGTTTTTTTTTTTTTTTGGCCCCCTTTTTATCTTTGGGTTGCATTGCAGACGTCACGTAAAATCAGGCCCATCCTGAAAGCCGTCAGTTGGAAAGTAAATTTAGGTGATGGCTTTAAAATGAATGTTTTAAAATAAAATTAAGAGTGGGGAATTGTTTGAGCACAACATTTTACCAATATTAGCCCTGTTTTCAGGATACACGAACTACACATGAACCCTTTCGGGAACAGCTTATCATGTTATTGGGTTACAGGGTGCATGAAAGGGCTAAATATGCGACGTCATCAGTTCAAAACTTTTCTTATTCATTTGTTGAAAACAAAGTAATGACCCTCTGCACCTTTCTTCACCTTGATGTAAAAAAAAAAAAGTGTGCCAAACAAATCATGTAAATTACTCGCTGTGGTGACCCCATCGGACAAGCCGAAAAGTCACGACAACTTCACTCTTGTAAGACTGTAAACCGGGTGTCATGAAACCCGTTCTCAGTATTTCAGCAATGTTACAAAATGTTGTGTTTCATTACAAAATGAACTGTTTATTAGCTGTCACCACTTTGAAATTATTCTTAATTTTCATACACCTCTCGCAAAGCCGTTTATTTTTTTAGGAGGATTTTTCTGCGAAGCTTCAAAAGCTGCTTCGTGAGGTCAAAAACGCAGCATGATAAAACTTGTAGTCATCACTTGGTTGAAAGTAACACAGACGAGCGACAATCTGCTCTATTCGCGACAGTGATGGAATTCTTCAGTCTTTGGTCGCATAAAAGTAGAACTCATTAATGGCGCGCATATTTTGCCTTTGCCAAAGTCTCCTATTTGATGTCGGTGTCTCGACACCGATACCACTCGAGATAACGACGCCGTTCAAAAAGCGGTCCAAGG
This sequence comes from Hippocampus kuda, assembly GCA_901007745.1. NCBI lineage: Eukaryota > Metazoa > Chordata > Actinopteri > Syngnathiformes > Syngnathidae > Hippocampus > Hippocampus kuda. The sequence goes on from CAAKHF010007806.1 coordinate 35,990, forward strand.
TTGCCCCCCGAAAACCCAGTTGAGAAGCTTCTAAGGACTGCGCTGAAAGTGTCAGCCTTGTTGCTTGATGTCGCGCCATTTTCAGAACCTTTGCATATGCGATCTCGGCGGTGTTGACGCCGGGGCCTTGTTCAAATATTGATGCGAGCGCCGCTCGGGTCTCGTGTTTGTGAAATCGTTCTTTTCAAGATTAGCTCGCGCCGAAACGTGTCAGCCACTCTGCGCCTGGAGAAACGTGCGTGGATGGAACAGTCTGAGGACAAAAGTCGGGTGGGTGTCACCTTTGCACTGCGATAAGATAATATGAAGGGGAGACCAAATCAAACACTGCTAGTGCTGTCACACGTCCACCTCGCCGCTTAGGCGTTGCCCTGTTTAGTCACGCTAGAAACAATATTTAGATTTCACCACAGCTTTGTAAAAGTGTACACTGGGCCGATCCCATTCCCCCCCCCCCCCCAAAGC
>CAAKHF010007810.1:0-16407 GCA_901007745.1 Hippocampus kuda
CTTCTGCCCAACTCGCACTGTGACGGCGAGCGCCAGTCGCCGGTCAACATCGAAGCCAAGAAAGCCGTGAAGGACGAGCGCCTCGACAGCTTCGCCTTCACCAAGTTTGACGACAAACATGTCATCGAGTACATCACAAATACGGGCCATACAGGTTGCAAAATGCTCCTCCCGCTCATCTCAAACTTGTGATGATGGTTTGGAAGTGCAAAAAGTAATTAGCGACAGTACGGGAAGAAAAAAAAACCATCTGCCTTGACAAGAATCAGAATTTATTGAGCTTTAATTGTTGTGGTTGTCGTGTTACACCCAAAAATGTCTCCTATTGTCGTTGCTCACGTCATGTTCTTTTTTTCGTGGAAAGCACGCTAGCAATCTTGATGAGCGTCCACTCGTCATCCGTAACATTAGGTACGGTTGTATTTGCTTGCAAATGAATGCTATCCCCCCCCCCCAATGCAATGTTGCCTACAGAAACAGATGAAGCAAATAAAACCCGTACATAACCAAACATTTCTTTCCGTAACGCTCGTACAAAGTAAGAAAAGCAAAATAAATGCGTGCAGCTTTTCACCAAAGACCATTGCATGAGTTTCTCGCGAGGTGGGGGGGCATGGACCGTTTTAAAATGCAACGATTCGATTCAGCGCTGCGACGATTCCACTCCATGTGCTACGGCTGTCGCGTTTGTCACGTTCATTCGCAACGTTGTAACTGTGCGTGTCGTTTCCCTTTTCAGTCAAGTTTGTACTGAAGGAGGGGGCGATGGAGGTGTCCGGGGGGGGCCTGGGTCACGTCTACTCCACTCTCCAGTTCCACTTCCACTGGGGTTCCTCAACCCCCAACTCGGAAGGCTCCGAACACACGCTCGATTCCAAAAGATTTCCCATGGAGGTGCTTCGAAATCTCATCCCAAACATTTCCTGACATTTGTTGTTTTCTGACAGCTCTCTCTCTCTTTTTTCTTTTCTTTTTTTTTTGGAAGGTGCACATAGTGAACAAGAGGAAGGATTTAACTCTGGAGGAGGCGGTAAACACCACAACCGGCCTGGCGGTGTTGGGATTCTTTATTGAGGTAACGTGTGACGATCGGAAGGGGGCGGGACAATGACACAAGTGAAACTTTCCAAATTCTGATCAATTATTTTCCCACCATATGTTTTTGCTCAAGTGCTATTTTCCTTCTACACATTGCAAAGGTTTTGATTGTGGGCCCCCCCCCCCCATATTTTTGGGGGGTACCTATTCATTGTACGCGACATATTCAGTGACGTCAAAACAAATGGTGCATTTTCTTTCCAGGCTGCAACAATTCCCAAAAGTAGGGATGCTGCTGAGCAACATGAAGATGTGAGTCCAGAAAAAAAAACAAAAACGTTTCTCTGCCATATTGCAAGCCACTGAATTGTTCAAATAATGTTGATGTCTTGGATTAAAAAACAAAACGATTTTCAATCTAGTCCCACGACTCCTCTGATGACTCCTCTGATGACTCCTCTGATGACTCATCTGATGAGTCAATGACTGGCTCCTGGAAAGCACTGAGCAGCTACCTGGCAGAAATACAAAGCATCGGTGCGTACAACTCCAGTATTTCCTTGTCTTTGGGTGCGTGTGTGTGTGTGGCCTCTGAGTAAAAACACCTTTGTCTGACTTTAGTTTCCCGATAACCTGGGCATTTTTTACTCCATTTTGCGCATTTAGTGGTATCCTCCATTTGTACTCGCCTCTCTGCAGATCTTTGGTGGGGGGGGGGGGTGTCCATCTCATCACAGAGAAGTGATTCTCAAAGTGTAATACATTTGAATGGAATCATGATGAAAGTAGAGATTGTTTTCTTTTTCTATATGCAAGTGCAGCGTCAACGGTAGCTCCCGACGTGAAATGCAAGGTCATTCTTTGCTTTTCCGTCGTCTCGGGAAATGGAAACGGAACAGACGAGACCGAACGGCCTGTTTTTTTGCCGCAATACAGGCTCGCGGGTGGAGGTGACGGAGGAGCTGTCTCTCGCCGGGCTGCTCGGCGACGTGGACCTGGCCTCTTACTACCGCTACAACGGCTCCTTAACCACCCCCTCCTGCAACGAAGCGGTGATCTGGAGCGTCTTTAAAGATTCGATTAAGGTGGATCGCAGCCTGGTAAGATCGTCACGAAGGGAGTGGATGTGGGCGTGAGTGCGAGATGTGACTCGGAAACAATCGGCCCAATTATCGGATTAAAATGATGCACGCTCTGTTCGCATGCCTTCGAGCACGTGTGTTGATCAAATATGTCAAATAATTCTCCGTCGCCAGTCCGAAAAGTTTTTGAAAAAGAAGATTTGGAAGGGGCAGCAAGTGAAATTCTCGGCCGCAAAAACCGCCCGCTGACGGCGAAGCTCCGTCCATGGGCCATTGGGCAAAGTGCGAGCGAGCACATTTTGCCGTTCCTCTCAGGTCTGACGGGTAATTCGAGTCGCCTCGGCTCCATGTGAAGCCTTCCAAAGCAACGCCTCCAAAGTAATTGCAAAATATGTGCAGTACGGCGGAAGCTCGTGTTGGACTCAATCCAACCGATGCAGTCATGAAGTCGGGAGACCGCGTTTGCCTTGACCCCGTTTCTCGCTGTTTGTCACGTCCGCCTCCAGCTGACCATGTTCCCCAACCGCAGCGGCTTTGGCGACGTCTTCCGGCCCCCGCAGAGTCTTCACGGCAGGGAAATTTACACCACGGCGACGGGCGGCGCCCTCGCACCCGCCGTCTTCTTTCTGACGCTGGTCCAACTCTGTGGCTTTCTCCTGTGATTGCAAACTCCCGTGTACTTCCTGATCGATTTTTTTTTTTTCCCCCCCATGTAGAGTATTGCGAGGGTTTTGGCGGATCGCGGCAGTCAGCGTCAGGATAGCGGGTGAATTATCGGGACCGTTTGTGCCCTTGATCGGTCAATCACATCAAGACCTGGAATTGTTACGGACGCTGATAAATCTTCTGCAAGTGTGAGGTGGTGGGCCACAATTGATAAAATCAAATGCAATGATTGAAAGATAGTACATGGAATGGCAGGGTAGGGCAACGTTTGGGATACTTTTCATATGCTCACCTTTGTCTTTGACTTGCACCGCTTCCGAGATGTGTTCTCGGTCCAATCAGATTTCAGCCTCGCCGTGTCAATGTCGTCTGCTCGGGACCTTCAGAATCAATCGTCATGCGCAACGTCGCTCAAAAAATTGTTCAGGTCAGCAAAGAAACGCTTTCTAACTAGCTTGTGATTGAACTACAAACTGTGAATGCAACACTTCCTTAAGTTGTAAAAAGATCATAATATCCCGTTTTGCTTTTGGCATTTTATTTCATGTCGCTTAAGTTTGCTCTCGACTGGTTGGAATCGCAGCTAGCACGTGAAGAACCTCGAAAATGAGCATGATGGCCAAACCAGCAGCTGTCGTCGGAGTAAAACTCAAATTCAAACACAATCTAACTTGCTTTATTTTGTAGGAAAGGATTTATTCAGCGCTATTTTTGAAATCTGGATGTTTTTTAGGTGCCTGTGTAGCTTGTTATGGGGTTGCGCCAAACGCCACAGATGACAAAATATCTCCTAGTGTGCGGTTGGTGGATGAGCTGGACAAATCAAACCAAATGACTGTTTAATGGATAAAATAAAGGTTCCGTTCTCAAAAAGCGAAGGTGCTTCAATTGTCCTCCAATTCCCAAACGGCGCGACAGAAGAGAAGCGGATTACGTTTCAAAGGCCCCTCGCAGAGGACGAGGCCTAAGAAGATTCCATTCGAATGGAGGCACCATTGTTGCAAATTGTGACATCATGTTTAGCATCTCACTCAGCTATACAGTAGTTTATTTTCCCTCCGTGTACAACACTTATCGTACACAACGGCGGTTGTTTTCAAGTGCTCAATAAATACAGCTGAGATGAGAACGACTTGTCATGACGTACGCCTGAGCCAACTCGGTCACCGCTGATTGCTTTGACTCGGCGCCTTAAATCTTAATTACAAAGTCAGGCTCACAAAACCTGACTGCAGACCTTCTTTTGTAACACACGCCGCCTTTAGTTTCCAAGGAATGTATTTCACCGTGAGCCTTGCGCGGAAAGACAAACGGTGCTAGCTCGCGCGCAGAAGAAAACCACTCGTGGGAGTTCTTGTATCGTGTGAGAAATGTGTGTGGGGGCGGGGGGGGGGGGGGCTGTTCCCGGAGCCTCTCTTGGCCGACTTTAGGCGGACTACACCCTGAACTGGTCTCCAGTCAGTCGCAGGCCACGTGTATAGGCAACAACCATTCCCGCCCATATCCGCACCATCACTCAGTGGGCAATGATCTCACGCAAGTCAGGTAAGTGGACCACTACACCATCAGCATGTCTGTTGTTGTTCCAAGTGATCTCAATAACCTCTTTGATGTAAATGACAGGAACAAAAGTATCCCAAGAATACAAAAGTATGATTGAAATTATTATAATACTTTTGTGCTGCATCTCTTTTTGTTCACCTCACAAACTACAGGTTGGGTTCGTAATCTATCACATTTGAACAGCGACATTGAAAGCAGAACGCAGATGTGTATCTCTTGCTCTGGAATCTGCATGTGATGTCAAGCCAGAAAAGAATGCGCTGGTATCGAAGACAAACTTGTGGGACGGGCTCGGTGGTGGAGAGATGATAATAGAGACGGACTTTTTTTTTTTTTTTTTTTTTTCCCTGACGCGCCGCGAATATAAAATGCAAGGAAGGAATGATGAGTGGCACAAATCTTCTGCTGCACACGGGTGCCTTGAAGGTGAGATGCAACTACCGTCTCGGGGGGGGGCACAATTACGCGACGTCGCATGTCGCCGTTTGTTCACTTCATTTTATTGTATTATTTTTTTTTTTTTATGATTGTTTTGAAGATGAGGTGGCTCGTCGTTGCCTTTGCTGCTTGCAGCTTTGTGGCGGATGTCTACTGTGCCGACGACACAATTGGTAAGAATTACTTGACCTTTTTGCAGTCGTCTTCGGTCCGAACACATCTCCACGATTGAATGGTTGCATTCAAGGCAACAAAGTTCATTCCAATTTGAAATTGGTCAATTCAATTCAAGAGTTGTCTCTTTTGCTGCTGTGGAAATTGGCTTTCCCCGCACTAAACGGCAACAAACAAATACGACGTCATGTTCTATCATCATCATCATCATCATCACACAAATGCAACTTTTAGCACCAGAGAGCAGGAACGGCTGGCAACACCTACGTTCCATGACCGAGTCGCTAACTTAAGTCTGTCTATTTCCTTTTCACCTTTGGACCAGCTTGGTGTTACCACCTCCCATCGTGCAGTAAGTAGCCAGCGTTATCTCCGCTGATCTTTGCTTTGTCATTGCTCTTCGGTGGGAAGCCTCAACCTCTCGTTTCTCCTCACAGATTACACCCAATGGCCAACAATTTCCGCGGAATTTTGCAACGGGAGCAGACAATCGCCCATTAATATTGTGACCTCGGCGGTCACAGTCAATGAAAGCCTGAATGATTTCGCTTTCACAAACTTCGGCAATACAAACATGCTGGACAATATCACCAACACTGGCAAAACAGGTGAGAACCTGACTCTCATTTCCGTCTTAAGTTGGAATATTGCCTCCACAAAATGGTAACATTTTATTCCCAAAGGTCGATTTTCTTTCTTTCGTCTATTTTTTCCCTCTCTCTCTCTCTCAGCAGGATGTGTTCGATTTTTTTTGGTAGGGGGGGGGGGCAATCAGATTCCAGCCTCTGTGCTGCCCATGTTGATCGATGTAACTTAAACTGCTTTGTGTCAGATTTCAAATTGACATTGGCATTTGATAGCCCTCTGATTGACTGCTCAGAGCAAAACTGGTTCCAGCCAACGTCAGTGAAACACGCCTGTTGCTTTCTGCACAAATACGCCGGTGCCCGAGAAAATATACTTAATTCTTAATTTTTTTTGAGACAAGTCAAACCAAATGAAAACATTTACTCCTTGTGCATTAAACCAAAAATAAGTAAATACATGCATATCTGAACCTTTCAGTCCGCGAGCTTCATGCTAACGTATCAATGTTTTGGCGCGCTTTAAAGCAGGGATTGATCTTAAGCGCTGCAGCAACACATGTAGCTAGACAATACAGTATACAGTATCGGTACTCAGACAGATGGTCTTTAGCCTCTCTCTAGAAAAACCTATATTAGTGCCGTACTGATGAGCTGAGAGTAGCAGAGACGTCTCCATGAGCACAATAGTATGATGCCCCCAGTTGGCCAAGGTGGAGGGAGCAGCCCGATGGCCGTGCAATTGATGGAGCATGACAAAAACGGTTTCATTCTTTTTATTCATTTTTAAAATATGCCATTACTGTTATATTGCGTTGTTTCGGGGGGGAAGGGGGCAGTGTGAGAAGCCGTGGCATTAACTGGTGGATTGACCTGAGCGGCTCCCAGACGATGGGCTGCCGGCCTTTGACCTGTTTCCTCCCCCCGCTGCCTTTCAGTGAAAGTGAACTTCAAATCCGGGGTGCAGGTTTCCGGGGGAGGTCTCTCCGAGACCTACGACAGCCTCCAGTTCCACTTGCACTGGGGCAACCGCAGCAACGTACCTGGCTCCGAGCACGCCGTGAATGGAGTCCGCCACCCCATGGAGGTGAGCTGGACATTTTTTGCCGCACACGTCTCCAACCACGCATGCGTGTCAAGTTTTGACTCCGCCCGCAGTTGCACATTGTCAACATCAAGTCCAGCTTCAACGGGAACACGACCGCAGCCGTCAATGACCCCACGGGAGCCGCCGCTCTCGGCTTCTTCATTGAGGTGAGATATTTTGTCATGCGTTTACGACGGTGTCCTCGAGATTCCATTTGATGTCAAGCGAACCAAAACACGTACGCCGCAGGTACTGCCGAACACGACCGGCCAGCCTGCCAGCTGGAAGACGCTCACCGACTACCTGCAGAACATCACGTTGGGCGGTAAGGCGACCCCCGACCCCAACTTGACGACATTCTGGGCGTTCCCTGTCCAATGAGCAACATTTGTCTTCAGGTGACATTGTCAATATGACGCAAGGACTCTCCCTGAATGATTTGCTGGATGGAGTGGATCGCAGCCAATATTATCGCTATCTGGGCTCGCTCACGACACCCAAGTGCTTCGAAGCCGTGGTCTGGACTGTGTTTAAGGAGTCCATTAAAGTCAGCGAAGACTTGGTGAGCTTTGCGGAATGAGCGAGAGAGAAAACCCATTCCTCCAAGCTGCAAACTTGCCAATGCCTGCCTTCCTCCCTAGATCGACAAGTTCAGCACAATGCTGCGTATCGGAAACCAAACATCGGAAATCATGCTCAACGTCTTCAGGGGCATCCAGACCGCACAGCCCGTCACCACTCGTTCGTCGAATTCGGGCTCCGGCGGATCCAGCGGCGCCTCCGCCTCTTGCGTCTCCCTGGGCCTGCTGACGTTCAGCCTGTTCCTGGGGAGCAGTTACTAACCCGATTGTGAAACCAGTTTGCCAAAGTGGCCTGCCTTCGCCGGCGCGTAATCATCCCCGGCTGTTTTGGTTTGTTTTTTTCCTCCCTACCCCAATATGTGCGAGTAACCCAATCGAAGGTAATGAATGTATGCAACATTCTGTCTCGTAAATTCTGCATTTTTTGATGCGGGACGTGTGTGTGTGTGTGTGTCCACACGCAATGTATAATTTAAGCTTTTTTAACGGCAGCTGCCACCGAGACCTAACCTACTATTTATGATCTATGTGAATGTGTTCCCTGATGCAGGAATACCGGAAATCATGAAGGTTAATAAAAACTTGATGAAGGAGCCAGCTGTGCGCTCGAAAGTCCGATTGCGATGTAGACTGCAACTTTTTCTTTTTCTGTCAGGTTGATCGTATGTCAACCGTCCATTAAAAAATGGTGTGCTCATATTTTGTGAGGAAAAAAAAAAGGCAACCGGTGTGTTTTTGGGTTGATCACACAGAAAAAGGGTGTTTTTGTTGTGGATTTGTTTCTGAAATGAAGGCTTGAAAACTGCAGCGAGCTCCTCCCATCCCACAAAGTCATTTAGGAGTGGGAGGAGCCGGCCCACTGTTTCGTAAAGTCGTTAATGTGCTCGTTCGGGCTTACCATATTAATCGGGGCGGTGCTCCTCCCCACCCTGCAATTAAGGAAGCGTCCCTTGACAATCTCCCGCACCGATACCGCACGATGAATTCTTTGGTTGGTTGTAACCGAAGATGTTACTCAATAAGGCGCAATTTAAAACCTGTTCCATACCCTTTAAAGACAACTTTTGCATACCGGAATGACTTCCCAAAACAATCGCTGAACAAGAAAACATGGCTCAGTTTTGATTGGCAATGTCGCAGGGGTTTTTTGTTTGTTTTTTAACGACGCTGTGTATGCAAACTATACAGGTGTTCATACTTTTATGGTAGATCATTATGACAAAAATAAAGTCAATGTCTAAAATAGTTGAACATTGTGGGCATTCACGGAAATATGGAGCACACACAGCAAACCGCGGAAAAACTCAACTTGCTATTTTATCCACCAATTCCCTCACGGCCAGTAAAAGAGACACCAGGAGGTAGTTGCTGGCGAGAGATGAAGACGCGTCTGTGAGGTCGCAGCGGCATCGGCGTGGGCCGTCGGGATTGGCCGGAGCCGAGGTGGACGGCGGAACGGGACAACGGAGCCAGTCCACGCCGATGGATTTTGGCTCCACCGCGTCTTGGTTCATGCCTCCGCTCTTGAGCACCCAATAGTGGTTGTCCTTAAAGAAATGGGCATCGCCTAAAGAGAAAGAGGAAGCCATGTGATTGCCCTTGCAAAACTGGATGCGGGAAACGAGGCCCCATATCAAATGCGTAAGTACACCACCCAAAGGGGAAGTCAAGTCCAACATTTTCTTCACAATGATATCTTTCTTCGATGCGGCCTCACTTGTCTAAACATGATGAATATTGCCCGCAGCAAAATCCACCTGCTTGGAGTCATCTGGGACCATTTTGAGATGATACCGTCCTCTGCCGCCGACTGAAAATGACATCACAGCGCCTCAGGGCTCATCAGGCGAACGTCACGTGACGGAACCCGGCAAAGAGGCGAGCCGCCATCGGTCGTTGCCCGAGCCCGTCCACCACTGCGTTGTCATTTTCAGTCGACGGCAGGGAGGGGGCGTCCCCACAAAATGGCCGCCCCCACTGAGATGACACTGAGATTGAACGGTACCTTCGCCCCAGCTGATGATGTCATCCATGCGGGAGGGAACTCCGGTCCAAAGGCTGTTGTCACGCGGATAGCCCGGCTCCGGCTGCGGGGTCCCACGCTGGCCTTTTCCACTCTCGTCGAACCTCCAGAACTCGCCCTGGCTGAACAGGTAGGTCTTGCCGTTATGGGCCCAGATGAAGGCGGCGTCCACTCTGTCCACTAGCGCGCCGCTCTTCCTCTTCATCCCCCATTCAGAGAGCGGGCGAGGATAGCCACTCATGGCCACCGTGTCCTTGAAGACCCAGTACTGAGATCCTGTTTGAGGGTAGACGACGAGTCAAGGATGTGCCTCAAGCCATCCACGCCTGCCCATTCACAAAGGCGGGAAGAAGTACAAGTGGAATTTTGGCCCCGGCCCGGGACGCCACTTCATCTTCCATTCTGGCCAGGTTCCTCACCGACAAAGAAGATGATGCTGTTGTCGCTCTTGCGCTCATACACGGCGTCGATCTTATTCGTCCCCGGAGGAAATCCCATCCAAAAGTTTTGGATCTGAGCTGGATTAAGCGACACCAGGGAGCCGTCTCGCGTGGTCCTCCAGAATTGAGCACCTTTTCTCAGAAGACCACAGATGGAGCGTTAAAGTCGGACGTGGGCGTCGAATTGGAGAATTTTTTTTTTCCTTTACCTTTAAAGAAGAAGACTTCCCCTCTGATGTTTGCCACAGCGTCAAATCCCCCGTGACAACGGTCGTGGACAGAAGGGTCAGACCTGGGAGAGGAGAGGCCATGTTGCATTGGGAGGAGTTTGAAAGACATCCGCAAGAGGGCGCAAGAGCCACAGTGAGCGCCGCTTGAGCCTTTTTCTCCATCACTCAAAGAATTGAGTGCGACTTCATCCATCCATCCATCCATCTCTCTCATCCATCTCGCTATCTTTCCCAAATGCAAGGCAGTCGTTTGTACGTCGGTGTAGGCGAACTCACGGCTTTGTCGGTTTGGTAGGCGGAGGGCTGGGCAAACGAGGGAGGTTGGGGTCAACACCTCCTGGTTGTTGCCCCCCCTTGCTGCCTGTAAAAGAACAAGGTTGGCGAAAGTGTTGTCACACAGGATGCGGACACCTCGTCATTTCGAAAGCAAATGCTGTCAATGTCTGCATTTTGTACGTTTCCGGAGTTTCACTTGAACAATTTCCAACATATTCGTGAGATGTGCTTTTTGGAACCATGAAGTCATGAAAGGAACACACCGCATGAGCAAATAATTGTAGCTGGTTCAGGACGACTTTTCCAAATGGGGGCCAGTGAATCATTGTGGGAAACCGAGACAAATGCCAAAAGTACAAAGAATGGCCGTGAAACATGGACCGCCGCAGGCTGCCCGACACCTGCAACGCCCGCGGCAGCCCGTGCGCGTCTAGACTGGGCCTCTTCATCATTGGATGACTCATCGGAACTCACTGGAGATCAGCATCCTCAAATCATGACATCGTCGAGAGAGAGAGAGAGATTTCTCTTTTCATCTTTTTTTTTTTCTTTTCTAACAGCAGTTGGCCTTGGTGACTCACCATAAAGCTGCTGAATGGCCAGTCTGTCATCCAGCGCCAGCTGGTAGTGGAGAATGTCTCCCACGGGACCCTGGTAATACGGCCTCATAATGGACGGGTCCGAGGAGGAATGCGACAGGCCCAGTGCGTGGCCAAACTCGTGCACGGCCACTGTGAACAAGTCGGTGGTGCCGCTGCTCTCCCCTGCGGTTGGAATCATACGGGACTTTGTCAGCGAATGGCTAACGCACGCACGCGCGCGCACACCCACACATGTCGCGCTTTCGCAACAGCTGCAGCTTAAACAAAGCGCAATTAAATGCTTTAAGAGACCTGAGGTCACGGAACGAGAAGAAAAACATCGTTTTGAACCTGGATTTCAAATCATTCACACTTTTGGGGCTTGCTTCACTTCTGTTGACACCTTATTCCGTTTGTGTGCAGCACAGCAGCTAAAGGCTGCTTCACCATATTTGTTTTGAACTCTGGACTGCACAAATTGACCCGAGTTTGCGGATCTCGGTGTTCCACTGGGTTCGTATTTCATGAGACGTAATACCTCGCATCTGAGAAGGCCTCGTGAGCTCATTCAAAACAATCCCCGCAATTTCTGCTGTATGTTGCTCAAAAGCTGTCGTGGAGTGAAACATGATATCGCCGTACCGCCATAGCTCCATCTCTCATGGTCATCAAAATGCGTGTCTCCGGACACGTCATCCCTCCCGGGAAAGAAGGCGTGGGCTAAGGTGCCCCCCGGCCCGTCAAAGGGGTACCCGTCATCGTGCAGCAAGCTGTTGAAAGACACCCTGATGTCGCCGCCGCTTGCCGCGCTCCTGCCGCCGCCGCCCGGCTGCTGGCGGAAAGTCAAAGGGGCCGCGTCACTCCAGGCTTTGAAGGCATGCGTCAGGATGCTGTCCACCATGGTGGACGGCAGGCCGGGGGAGAGCGACGGCGACGGATAGCTGTGGACACTGCAAAGGGGAAACTGACTGGTGAGTTCAGGTTAGGGGCAAGTTGGACAGTGCCCCGCCAGATCCAGCAGAGGGCAAAGTGGTTTCATACAATACAGCTGTCCTTCCATTATCCGAACCGTTTGAAAACCTCAGGAGGGTCGCGGGCGAGCTGCAGCCGACGTAAACGTCCATTCATGGTGCCAAAGCGTCAAAAGGATTCATTGGCGGCAAGGAAGTGTGTTGAAATGAATGGAACTTACATCTTTGCATGTCAGGTAAGAGTTAAGTCTGAGTAGTCAATGGAAGCTAAGAATTTTTTGGAGTCTCAAATGTTGTGGATCTGTACTGCCGTGCCCCTGTAAAATTCAATTTCATCTCTCTGTTAGAAACAAAGGGCCGACAGTGCCTTGCCTTTGGGGAGGAAGCCCACAGGCAGCGGACTCAGAAAAGGACTCCAAATGAGACTCACCGACTGGTGAGCATTGATTTTGCAATTGAATTTCTCCTCCGCGTTAACTGTAACACACCTCCACGTGAGATCGCTCTTGTGCCACTTAAGTCCTGACAGTGCGTATCTTCTCCTCCTCCTCCTTCTCCTCCTCTTCTTCAACATGTCCTCACCCCCGACGATATCGGGAAGGGAGCATCGTGGCGTGGACATGAGCTTCAGCGTTTCACCGTCTACAGGTTGGTAGGAAGGAATACAGCTGCGGGTACTGGCGTCGTGCTTTCGTACATTTTGCAGGTCGCCCTTCCACGCCAAAAGAACTTGAGCGCCTCACTTGTCACTCGTGGTTATAGGGCGCATTAGCATTTAGCGAGCTAGCTACACCTACGTCCGGAAAATACATCTCCCCTTTGCATCGTCAGATGGCGTGACTGCGATAAAGCGCCTCTTTGTCAGCTGTGGGTGTATGCATGTGATGTAGAGAAATGTGGAACGGCCAGGAAAGGCGGCGCGGGGGAATACAGGTCTGACTTAACAGCCAGCGTGTGCTCACGCGCGTTACGGCCGGTTGTGGCGGTGTGGAAAAGTCCCATGACGACCTGGTGGGTCACATGGTTTTTTTTTTTTTTTAATCATTCGGCAGCATTGATAACATCACACGTCTCGTCAAACCGACATACCATATCCCTTTCCACTTCACGTGCTCGTGGAGTCATAGGTATGCATGAACCGGTGATGTCATTATTTGCATCGAGGGGGAAGTGGGACTGTTTTGCGTCCCATCCCGCATGAAGCAGTGTTGCGCCGAGGTACAGAAGCTAACAGGAAGTCAGAGGCCTCACGTGAGCAGCATTTTACCGAGCACGCCGGTTTCTCGCACGCCGCCGAATCTCTGCATGACCCGAATGGCCTTCTCGATGCCCTCCTTGGTCTGCAGCTTGCTCGTCCGGGGGTCGGGCGGAGGGAGGTAGCCATACCTGCTCAACCAATCCTGCAGCGGGCAAAACCGAGAGGAGGAAGAAAAGAGGAACTTGCGGTGATACGTGGTTTCCTCCAAACATGATTACCGCAGCAGAACATAGCTACATGGAAAAACAACAATATGTGATTCCGTCGTTGGCGCATGATTTCAACTTCCTTTCCCACATGTGAACGAACGATGTTCTCGGCACGGATTAATATTGCACGATTGTGTGCCTGTTGAGCGGGTTTCTGAATCGCTGTCGCGTTCACCATAAGTGAAACCCCGGCTGAAATAAACTGATCGGTGCGATGTGTTCATGAATCTCTGTCAAAACAGGAAAGATGTGCATCTCTTAGAAGTGATTTCGAAAGGAGCCCTTCCCCATGTGGTTCCACCAGCGTATAGTTGAAAGGAAACCGGCAACCGCAAACGCATTGTTACAAATGACCCCTTTCGACAGTGCCACAATGTTCAGGGACATGATATTTGTTTCAGTTGTCAGATGCAGTGGTTTACAAGCTCGCTTCGTTGTGGGCAAAACAGTTTACCTTGAGGATACTTTGGTGACTTGACTTCACCAAAGTATCAGACAGACTTTGCACATGAATTCTGTCAATAAAAAGGAAGCAGCGGTATCATTGTTCCAACAGCATTGGTGGTACATCTCGGTCCCATTCACATATTTGATCAACACTCACCACTGCTCTGCTGTACTGCTCGGGCATTGCTGATGTGCACGCAGCCAAAGTCAAAACCATCCAAATCAGTTCCATCACCGTGGCTGCAATGCAAATCAATCAATCAATCAATCAATAAATAAACAAACATCCCACAAAAGCCAACAAAAAGCAAACAAACACGCTCACCGTGGGGTCTCCTCTGAAGCTTCAGTCGGCTCTCCTGAGACTAGGATGGGCTAATCAATAAAGCATCTCTCTCTCTCTCTCTCTCTCTTTCTCTCTCTTCCCCCCCACCCCGTCTGACTCAAATTCATCTAGGCTGGGACAACCCAGCTGACGACCACAACACACTCCACCCAAGTTTTCATCATTCAGACTCATGAGAAACAGCTCTCAGTATGAAAGTACAAAACCGCTGCAAACGACAACCAGAATGATAAAAACCTTGCGAATTATACGGCACTTCTCTGACAGTGATCAGCATAAAAGGAATAAAACCTGAACATAATAATAATCATATAGATGATTGTGATTTTGGTTGAAATACACTTTTTGAAGGGGAGCAAAGAAGAGCTCGTGTCGCAACGCGTTCAAACTATTACCAAGAGGATTGCAGTCTTCATATCGTAAAATTGCAATGTTTGTGAAGTTTGGACATAGCCATGACAAAATATGCAATGTGACAGTTGTGTCGACTGTTTTGTATCCATTTTTGATCATTTTGGAAAATATTGTTTTCTTCGAATGTATTTTTTTTCCCTGAAAAAAACACCACATCCTTCCTGCGATTGTGTATTTTTTTTTTTCTTACACAGGCAGGGAGACTGCGTATTTCCTTGTATTTTTGATTAATAATAGTGTCCCACTATTTCTGGCCATACATTGACTAAGCTAAATTGATGATGCTGCATGAAGTAGCACAGCTCAGGCCTCTCATGTTCCCTTCTCAGAAGCCCATTACCGTATGCTAGTGTGCCCCAGCGCTGTGTTATCTTCCTCCATCCCCCCGCCTTCTTCCTCATCTTTAATTCCTCAGGGCCTCGTGTGAGTCATGCATACCATTGGCACACGACGCCATCCTACTAATGGTGCACCAGTTCGCGTCATGTCTGTATTAAATGTGAATGTATGCCCAGTGGCGGTCCTAGGTTGGAGGGGGCACCGTGCGCGAGGCCCCCCTTTGTCATTCCCCACTCCTCCCATCCACCTACATACTTTTTGATGTCATGACAATTTATTGGCATTTTCTTTGAGCAAGCATCTTAGTGAGACGCTACTAAATAAGTGTGAATATTTTTTTCTGAAAACACTTAAAAATCCTCATCACTCATCGTGTCACAAATGAGGAGTGCTGAACTCGCATGGATGACGCAGTTTTATTTTGATTAAAGGGATCCAAGGCCTTCACGAAAAGGGTTGACTCTTGGCAGCTAAACGGTACTAACACAATACACACAGCAACGGAAACTACATGAGGACCTGTGAAGTGAAAAGACAAATAAATAATTGCAAACAAAGACATTGGCGCCAAGAAGCTCAAACTGAGTTACATCCCCGAAAACCAGCGGTCAGAGGAGAGTGAGCGACGCATTTTGCACAGAAACAATGTGGCTGATTGTCTCATGGTTACGTTTGGTCATGCACGGTTTCTCATGTTGCCATCGCAGTGTTGCGGTATGATTTCACAGTATTTCCTCTCTGCCCCACTTTGATTGTCCGCCTGAAGTAGACGCAGGCAGCTTTGATTGTCAGCAGCTCATAGAAGCTTCACTAGTGATATAAAAACGTTATTTTTTCCATTTGTCAGATTTTTTTTTTTTTTTTTTAGGTCTAGAAATCCCTGTTAGGTATCTGCGTGTTTTGCCATATAGTTCATTTTGGATGAAGGAATTAGCATAAAATGCTACATTCATCTCTCCGGCAACATCTGACAAAAGTCCACATGTCATCATACTGTATGCAGATGTATGTACAGAAACACGCATTCTGAGCAAAAAGAACCTTCGTTTTGTATATATGTGTGTGTGTGTGTGTGTTTGTTTGTTTTGTTTTTTTGATGGTTTTCAATTGACCTGAAGCCAAATGGGCATGTAGTTTCTACCACTTGTGGAACAAGGAACTGTGATTCGACTTCACAATACACTACAGACATTTGCTGGCATTTACTTGAATCCTCCAAGGAAATTGTCCGCACCTCGATTGAAATCTAATCCTACACTAGTTTTAATCCGACTCTGCCGGGCAAGTAAATACAATGCAAATAGCAGTAGAGTATTGTCACGTGTAACCAAAGCTGTTCTTGGATACGTTTGTAAACATTTGATGCATATCAGGTTTCTTCATCTTATTTTGGAAAGCTCAGTCCTGTGTTATCCTTTATTTCTCTTCTGTCTTCTTTTTTTGTACTTCTTCTACGATGGTTGTCGTTCACTGTAATCTGGCCCAGTACTGGCCCAGGTTCTGGCTCATGCCCTGCGGGTCGGTTCCTGGAACTTGCACCGGCACTGAGACGCCGGGTGATATGAGGCCTAGTGGGAAAAAGATGGAGTCAGTGTGCATGACCTCAATGCGTGTGAGTGTGTGTGTGCGTGTGTGTGTGTGTGTGTGGGGTGTGTGTGTT
>CAAKHF010007817.1:13483-23853 GCA_901007745.1 Hippocampus kuda
TGTGAATCTTCCACTCATACAAGCCACTCTTGCGAATGTGTCGGAGAAATTTGGGAGCTCCGGGAAACAGCACGTTGTCAGCCAGAATTATAGATCCTTTCCCGAGCAGACCGGAACCTTCCAACATCTGCAACACCATCATATCAACAAATACACATCACGTTGGCAAGAGCAGAACTACATTTGATTATCTTGTGACAGCACATATCACGGGGATCCTCAAGATTCCATAGCCACAGCTATCATTATTAGATATTTTTCAATTCACTCGCAATTTAGCTCATCCATCCATAACGTTGCTAATTATGGTCGTAGGTGAAATAAAATTTACAGATAGAGATAGATAAGCCAGATTGAAACCTGAACTGTCTCTTTCAAAACCATGTTATTTAAATGACCATAAATGTATATGATCTGATTGTCCTTCCAATTTAGTATAATACAATGTTTCTGGCATTTTATAGAATAGATTTTTCTTTTTAACTTTTTTTTTTCCCTCACAGTAAACTGGTGGTGAGAAGGTATGAATTATAATTGTTCCAGACCTGGGCTTTAAGAAATTAGCCGCAACCGCAACTCTTCAACTTTTAACTCAGGACCATTTGTGTGTAGAGCAAATGGGTGGAGTATCTTGCTTTGCTCTATAAGATAAGAAAACCTTTAATAGTCTCACAATGGAGATAAGAAAAAAAAGATACAGAACATTGTTACTTTGGGAAGTGTAGTAATCTTGGGCAGTTATTCAAGTGCTCACATGACTGGAACTTAGTTATTCACAAAGGGAAACTGACTAAAGTGGGGAAAAAAAGTCTTGGAATCCTATACTTTTATTACTCGGAAGGCTGAACTTTGGAGAATGAGAGTTTACAACACTGTCGGCATTTGTAAAGATGAAATGCTATCATCCATGACCGTCTCAGCAGTTTGAAACTGCATCAATTTGTTGTGGTGAGGCTCTTCATTTTACGATTTGTTTTGCAGCTACAGTACCTGCAGATCAGCACAGTAGCATTTCTTCCAGTGGTCCATGAAGACCAAATCAAGCCTCTCCAAACCGAAGTCAGACCGCAAGCATGGGATGACTTCATCTGAAGGATTCACAATCAGCTCTACCTGATTGATGAGAAACATAACATGTTTCATAGTTCCAAAAGTCAACATATGGACAGATCCAATTCGAAGTAACGATGATTGTGTCTCTCACTGTGTCGTCGTCAAAGCCAGCCAGGCGGATGATTTTCTCAGCTATGGCAGCGTTCCTCTGGTCCATCTCAACACTGTAGATCCTGGCACCCAGTGGTAGAGCTCGGGCCATACGCACAGTGCTGTAACCACAGTGTGTCCCCAACTCCAGGACTGTTAGAGGACTCTGCTCCATCAGCAGCCTGTCCAGGATCTTCCCTACACACATGTGGATGCAGGTACAAAGCATCAATATATTTTAAATAATATTCATTGAAAAGATGACAATGCCCAGATTTAAGGTTGACCTCGCGATGTCAACTTCCACTACCATCATTACAAAAGATTGCGAGACTGGGTCACTAGATTATTGTGACCAGAGTGTTGTTAAACTGTTCTGCTCACCCTTTTTTGGTCCAATGTTACTGATGTACTCCACCTTGCTGCACCACTCATCAAAAGTGTCCAAAATGCTGTCAGGGTCCCCAGGTGTGGCATGGGTGAGAACATACTGGTAGGCTCGCTCCTCACGGCTCAGACCAGTGACACAGTCCTTCCAAAGGCGGACCAGGACCGCTCGGTAGAACAACGCAAAGTAGAAACGGTATCGGATGAGCAGCGTCAGCAGGAGGGGGAGGAAAGCCAATGCAATGGCAGGGAAGGCCATTTAGTCAATCATTTATGTTCTAAAGAGAAACAATGAAGCAGCAGTAAGGACCATTGCCACCCATCGATCTTTGAGGTTGAGTGGATAAGTCAAGATGAATATTACTTCTTGCAAAAACTATCTTCATTTAATCATTCAAAATTGCCAATTCTACTTTGTGTGTTAAAAAAGGCAAATAATCACTTCATGGTGATTCCTTCCGGCATTAAATAACAGCGACTGACAAGAACTTAGTGCAAAACTGCAGGAATATCCCTCACATCTCTGAACAGATCCTGAATTGGCAAACATCATTACGTGATTTATTATAAGCATCAACTAATCTATGATCTGACTCATCCAAACTTGCCAATTAAAATGTGAAGTTTGTGTGCCTTGTCTATGCAGCAGAAGGAGATATTCAGACATAATTCCGTGGCACAGATAAAAACATTCACCAGACGTGAACGCACCACAAATAAAACGGACACTCACCGAGTTGCTGGAAAATACTGTTACAAATAACTGGCAGCTGAGACAAATACAGCTCGATGCAAGTGTGTATACTGTATGTGTGTGTAGGGTAATTGAAGGTTGAAGACCTGAAGCTATGAATTATTGAAGCATCACGTTCATTTGTTTGTCCAGTAATAGTTTACTACAGACACTAAAACCGGTAAGGCCAAGGGCATTATAGCCGCATATTTTTCATCAGTTTCAATCTGACATACCTAATGTTTATTTTTGTAGCATTAATACAAGAACAGAGAAACAAGAGTCACGTTTGCCGCGGGCGACAAAGTGAAGCAGACTATCTGCTGTATCAAGTTAACAGCAACAGGTGTGTAGCCAAGTATGTTCGAGTCACGTTTCCCACTTTGCGCCGTCAATATGGAAGAGTTAAGAAAACTGCGATGATTGCAGGTTATCAAACAAATTTATGGAGTATCGTAAATGCAATAAGTAATATGATCAGCAAGGTCAACCCCAAAAAAGCATTGCACAGGGTATAAAACAGCTTATACATATTTCAGTTTATTTCTCGTTTGTTGCTTTGTTCAATGACAAACAATCAACTGTTTTCTATGTTCATGGTAAAAAAAAATAAACAGCATGGTTTAATGAGTGGTTCCTCATCATTGCATCTTAATATGTATGAATACTTTTTCTTTGTAATGAGAAAGTTGTTGTATTACTGCATGATTACAACAACATCACACTGTTTGACGCCAATTACAACAACTTAGTTTGTGAATGTACACAATTTAGATGTAGGCATTTGAAAAATGACTGCTCAAATGTTTAGTGCACAGGTGTCAAACTCCAGTCCTCCAGAGCCGCCTTCCTGCATGTGATTCCATTTTATTTAGGATCATTATCAGGCTCCTGCAGAGCTTGCTGATGACCTGACCGTTTGAATCAGGTGAGTCATAGCAGGGAGAGATGGAAAACATGCAGGAAAGCGGCCCACGAGGACGGAGTTTGAAACCTAAGTTTAGTGGGAAATGTAAAACATTGTAAAACCTGTCAGGTAAACAAGCCCGCCACACACGAGTCAATTATTAACCCTTTGCACCATTAAAAAAAAGAAATGTCCGTGACCTTAAGCCACTTAGCACCTTTAAAAAAAGATAAGGGACCATTACTAAAGCAAGTGGTCAGAATGCAGACTCACAGTATCCTTTCACACTTCTTGAACACAAGTGTTTAAAAGTCTGTGCAGGGGTGATTCATTTGGTTATTTAGAGACTTTTTGTGAACAGGACACTTTGGAAAAAACTGGTTAAAGACTGAATAGCTACAGCTCAGGGCAAGATTGTTTCAGGAGTCCCCTGATGAACTTCTTCATATCTTTGTCACCTCGAGTCCAGCGCACCAGACGAGTCAACACCAGCCTTCCCTCTTCAGCTCGAGCTAGTGCCAAATACCATCCATCCAGGACCCCGTTCACCTTTTTGTCCATGACCTCCTCACCGAAAACAAGATCGTTTTTGTCTGCTGAGTCCAAGCCGGGACACGCACAGGTGGCGCCTTCCTGCAGCCACAGAGCACCGTGGGCCATTGCGCCTCCAATCCCAGCCCTCTCCGCACCTCCCCCTGCCCACCTCAGGATGCGGCTTCGGGCCAAAGGCACCAGCTGAAGGTCTCCTCCCACTGTTGACACACTGCCCAGACGCATCTTGAATGCTGCGAAAGAGACAAAAACGTGTCATTCCGGGCACACCGTAAAACACAACAGCTCATGTGAAGGACAGAAACAACGATTTTATTTTCCTTATGGTCTGCTCTCAAGATACATGTCATATTATGCCATCATCTCTTTCCTCACCATATGGACTTAGACAAAAGTTGTCCTTGATGTCAGTTTCTCCCTCAGCTGCCAGACTGCAGGCATCACAAATGACACTTCCTGGGTATTGAAAAGAGGGATTAAACATGTTTGCATTTGCAGGAGTCAGAAGAAAACAAACGACAAAAAAGGGGGAAAACCCACTTCAACCATCACTTAATGATACACGAGGTGCTAGACATAAAATAGAATATAAAGCCTCACTTAACATCAGATACTGACTTATTCTAATGTTTATTTATTTATGTAGGTGTGGAATTTACACGAGGTGTAATGAGATACACGAATAAAAGAGGTACAGAATAGCTTGCTTTTCTAAAGATGCAAGTGCAATTTTTATGACATTAACACCATTATTGCAGTTTTCATCAAGGTTGCAGTTTGCAGGGCAGCACGGTAAGTAGCAGTTAGTACATCTGCCTCTCAGTTAGCAAATTCTGGGTTTGAATCTGGCCCTCGTGTGTACAGTTTCCTCCCACATTCCAGAAACATGCATGTTTTGAAATTGTAATTGCGTCTTTGTCAATACATGCCCTGCAATTACGTTCAAACTGAAACGCAAGATAGACTTTCATCAACTTAATTGGGGTGTGGGAGGAAACTGGAGTATCCGGAGAATTTCACATATCACACACGCACGGAAAGAACTGTGCAATCTCCACCACTGACCAAGTGCATTGTTTGTCCTCCCGTGTAAAGTTTTCGTAGCAACACAGACCTTTGAGCGCCTCCTCGTGGGTGATCTCCTCCACGATCCGCGCATCCACCGCCCCACTCGGAGGGATGCAGAGTAGGGTTCCGCGTGGAAAGCGGCTGCAGTTGAACATTTCAGGCCAGGGGAAGCCGAAGGCGCTCATGACGGGGACGCAATGGTCGCGAACGGCCTCGCACAGGCTCCTGCACGGGCTGACGGGCCCGCTGTAGTCTGGGACGCAAACCGGTGCGAACAAGGAGCACAAGAACTTCTTGGTGTCCCGGTGACACAGCTTGGAGACGAGCGGCAGCCAGGCGGCAGACTGCTGCTGGGCCTCTCGGAGGGTGTCGTGGCCCAGCAGGTTGGGCAGCCTCATGTACCGGTAGCCAACCCCGTGGCACAGAGACAGGGTGCTCGGTATGGCCTTGCACACCGAGCGGACCGACGAACTGAAGCCGAGGTGGGCAGGAGCTCGAGCGTCAGACGCCAGAGAAATTCCCAGCGCCAAAACAAACAAGAGCGCTCTCATGGTGGTTGTTTTTGTTCCTCTACCAACTAAAGGTGAGTTCCACGGCGTTGGAAGCTGTTTCCTGCCTGCTCCCTCCCCTCTCTCGGAGGGCGTAAATAAAGGAGAAGGTGTGGAGGAAACTGGAGGGTAAACAAGAGGACAGACGCCTGTTAATCATCACCCCCACCCCAAAAGGTTGGGTGACTGACTACTTTTTGTCTGCAGTCAGGGTGTCTGCAAGCTGCTTAACTGTCGTGATGCATTCAAGTACAGTACAGTCAAAGGAGTTATGTGAATATGCCATGAGGAGTTTAAGTTATAGATTTATGAGAACTGGACTTTCTTTGCCAAACATTACACGACGTGACAAAGATAATTGCTTTATCTAACTTGGAATAAAGAGTTACTGTATTGTTCCTGGATTTATTGATACGGGGTCTTTGTGCATTGGATGTAATGAAAAGCAGCACGGTGACATTTGAATTCAAAAAATTCATCCATGCATCAGGTGAGCAAGAGTCTACAGTAATCCCTCTTTTATCGTGGTTAATGGGGACCAAAACCAACCGCGATAAACGAGAATCCGCGAAGTAGCGTTCAATTAACATAAACCGGTAAAAACATTTTTTTTAAGTCCGCAAACGGTCCGCGTGAAGCTGCAAAACAACAGCGAGTCACATAGAGCAACATATACAGTACTGTACTCCATGTATATATAAAAAAAAAAAAATCTTTTTTTAATGTTTGAAAAAATCCGCGATGCACTGAACCCACGATAAACGAACTGCAAAGTAGCGAGGGATCACTGTATTTTACTACTGAGTGTGGGCGAGCTGTGGCGTTCATTGTGGACTGGCCGCCACCAACTGCAAGGCATGAAATAAAAGAGTCAAACAAAATACAGGGAAAATGAAGAATATAAAACACTTAATCTTTTTTCTGTTGTGAAAACTGAAAACGAGAACCTTCCAGAGCTTGCAATGTCAATGAATGATTTTTGTACAGTAGATTCACACGAAAAGATGGGAAACAAAGCCAATGAATGTCATTAAACAAATTCGTTACCTAAAGACTCTTTGGAGAGTAGACCGTCAATACCGCCTTCTCCCCACCACCCAGGAACGGGTCCATACTTTTTTTTGGTGTATGTGTCCCCTAAGATTGGCTCCAAATGAGTTCAGGGTGTTCCCCAACGATTCCCGAAGTCAGCTTCGAAAGGCTCCAGCACGCTCACGACCATTGTGAGGATGAGTGGATCAGACAATGGATGGATAGATGGTAGACTGTGTTTTGGACATGACCCCCAAATATGTACATTATGTCAATTGGCTGTCATCAGCTGTTAATAGACCATCAGTGCAATAGTTCAGCATGTTCTACTCTGTCATTGTATACTTAGCCTGAGAGGAGGTTAAAAAAAAACCCTTTCATCTTAGTCTGGATAGGCTGCCACGCATGCATCAGCAAGCTTTATCCTGCACTTTTCCTGTGTTTGATTTTTTTCTTGGGTTTTATTAGTCCATGAAAACATTCGAACTGAAGTGGGCTATTCGAAAAAATACAATAAACAGGAAATGTTGTTTTAGTGTGTGTGTGTGTGTGTGTGTGTGTGTGTGTGTGTGTGTGTGTATATCTCGCACTCACAATCAAACTTGGGGACAATTTATAATAAAAGAATCAAGCAAACATATCTTATTTATTTACATTGTCAGCATGAACTAAAATGAACACATGAATGTGTGCAAAAAATGAAAAGCATCTTAAGTTGTCTTTCAGTCATCTGTAACAAAGTTGGATTGTCGATTTGTGGAGTGGCACAGTCAATGATTGTGCCACTATTGTGCTATTGTGGAAGCGTATACTCTGAATATCTAGCAGCTCCCTTTTGTCTATATTGCTTGTTCTTCCCCTTCATGGCGTTCCTCGTGTACCTGAAGCGGGGTTTCCGAACAGGGTTCTTCCCTGCTGCATAAAGCCCATCCCGAGCCACGACTGGGACCCTCCTCAATATCACCTTATCTTGTCCATCTGCAACTTCACAGGTCCAATTGTCAGAGGAGGATGAGGAAGTGGTAGAGGAGGTAGAAGAGGAGGATGAAGATGAGGGTGACAGGGAAGGGGAGGATGAGGAGGAGGATGAGGACGATGAAGAGATGTGAGTGTTTGAAGAGGGCTGCGCTTGCGAGGGTGTGGAGGTGGGGTTGGAGGCAGTGTTCGAGGCCTCCTGAATTAAGAGCCTGGAGGTGTGGGGACAATCCAGGTCTGGCACGCATGTGGTCGACCAAGAGCCTCTTTTGACACCCTGAGAAGACAAACACCTTCAGAATTAATGGCGCTGCTTCATGTTCTCACTCAAAACAATTTGCAGTATTCCTTGGACTTTGTGAGTCAGGGGTACAGCTCTATTTTACAGCAATTTCAATGCTGGCAGGTTGAAAACCCTCGTTTTAAGAAAAACCCTTTTAACGTTTTGGCACATACATCTTTCAAAGATCCATAGCATCCTGTACCATAGCAAAAAATATATTGATCCCAAACTTTCTGCAAGTGTTGAAAGACAACTCAGAAGTAAATTCTAATAGCAAGTCAGGACATCATCCAAAATTTTAACATTTTAAAATATGAGGAAGCGCGACATCTCAACAGATGAAATAGGGCACAAATTGTCATTTAACCTCAACCACAATACACACATACACACACACACAACTTTACATCTAAAACAACTTTACAATAAGAGCGGAAATGTCATATCATCGGTATTTTTACCTCATCATTTTCCGTCTCCATGCCGCCAGATTGTATCAATTTGGAAGGCATGGCACCAATAACAACGGGTAACTAATTTTAGCTGGCTCAGAGTGTATTATCTGTGTCATTTTTTTCCACACATTGGCGACACCGACGTGCGTCACTTACCTTTGTAAAAAATCGAGCCCAAACATGACGTCAAAAAGAGCCACGTCCATGTGATGGATTACCATTTCAAAGAGACATAGAGACAGAATTTAACGCTAAATTGCGCATCGGCGTTGCCGCTATAATGGATGTGGAAAAGGGGTAATGACGATAGTGATGATGATTCGCCGTGCAGCGATTGATAAAATTCAGAATGCAAAAATAATCTTAATTCGTTACATTTGAACGTTAGTGCCTTTGGGAAAATCCATACGTGTATGTACATGTCAAATTCAGGCAATTAAGAGCAGATAAAATATGGTAACATTAATTATTATCACAGCATTTTATTTTCGTACTGGTAGGTCTAAACACTCATAAAACATTATAAGTGGGTTGTTTGCGCACTTATATTCTAAACAAATACAAGATGTATATATAA
Source organism: Hippocampus kuda (assembly GCA_901007745.1). Taxonomy (NCBI): domain Eukaryota; kingdom Metazoa; phylum Chordata; class Actinopteri; order Syngnathiformes; family Syngnathidae; genus Hippocampus; species Hippocampus kuda. The sequence goes on from CAAKHF010007817.1 coordinate 22,204, forward strand.
TCAGAATAAAATGCATTTTACTGCCTTTTCTACGGTCATCCCCTCTTCTTAAAATCTACATTGCGCCATCATTGTTCCATTGGCGTGCAGTAAAAACTTTTACAGAGAGAATACAGAATTACGTTGCGATAATGACGGATTAATGACTGCACTCAGCATTCCTCGTTCTTCATTTTGGAGAACTTTAAACTGCAAAAGGAACACATGTAAGTGTGAAAGGTGACCCCAAGTTGACAACAATACAATATGTAGACAGTCACACACGACCCGTTTATATCCTCCACGAACTGTGGTGCAAAAGACGTGTGAACTGGATTCACTGATATTTGCACAGTATATCTTGTCAATTAAAAAAGTCCATTACTGTTCCGCTTCACAAAAATACTAATCGGAATGTATCGATAGGTTAAGTAGAGATATGTTGTTGGTTCCTTGTGAGGATAAACAGGTGGACAGATGGTTTATGTTTAATATCAAGTCCCCAGACATTCTTCGCCTCACTTTCTCACCACTGGCTGTCCTAGTTTATAAAACAAGCGCTACGATAATTCAACTTCCGGACGTTTATCCAATCAGAGTCATTTATTTTGAGAAACGTCCTTCTGCGATAAATGATTGGCTGGTTTAACTTTATCTGCCTGTTTTAAAACGCCGTACACGTTGAATAGACCGTTGAAGTCACATCAGTGTAAATAGTCAGCGAGCAGTCGTGTTTTTACATTGAGTGAGGAATTAATGATTTAATTATTGGGGTAAGTTGCTTTAACAACAGCAGTTCTTCACCACGCTAACGATATCTAGCCAGTGAAGTTGGACCGAGGTGTTTATCATTGTCAGCATAATGTTAAAAGACGACCATTTCTTGTGGATGTTCGCGTGTGTGTTTCCACCCCGACCAAGACAGCCAGTTAAAATATCGCTTCTTCCTTCCCGACAGAATTGAGGAAGGTTCCGTCCAGATGGCATTTCTTAATCTGGGCGTTAAGGCTCTACTCAGCTGGGTAAATTGACGCTAACATGGCTTGCGGTATTTACAGTTTTAGGTTTTGACCTAACCGCCCCCATTCTGTGTTTTCAGGTCAATAATACTGTATTGGCCCATCGAGAAATTAACATCGAAGAGCTACGAGATGGGGAGTTCCTGCTTCGTGTTGTTTACATACTGTGAGTACATTAGCAGTCCTGTTCATTTTGAACATATAGTTTCTGTTGTTTACTCTTGTTTTCCTACGTTTATTTTCAGGAAAAAAGAACCAAACCCCCCTTTAATTCAATCAACTGAAGAACGTTTTAAAGTCATTGCAGAATTTGTGATAAGATAAGATAAGATAAGATAATCCTTTATTTGTCCCACACTGGGGAAATTTACAGCCTTCAGCAGCAAGATTGTAGGTAGAAAGAAGAGAAAAGTTTAAGAGAAAAGAAAACACAGTTCAATTAAGTGCAATATAAATACAAATATGGATAAGGTCAATAAGTTCAATTAAGTGCAATATTATACAATAGTCCCCGTATTATTCAAATTCACATTTGTTGTCATATCATTTAAATAAATTTATTATTTGTTTATTCATTTTTTATTCAGCAGCCTGACAGCAGTCGGTAGGAACGAGCGGCGGTATCTCTCCGTCTTGCAACGCGGGTGTAACA
>CAAKHF010007820.1:0-11585 GCA_901007745.1 Hippocampus kuda
ACGTACCTGTATTTGTTGAGACTGTTTTAAAAAATTAACACCACAGCTCTCCTTTTTTCGGAGCTGCAACAAAAACTTATTTAATAAAGCAGCGACACAGTTCACTGAACCAACAGCAAGGTATAACATTAGAAGCATGTCTCCAGGAAGGAGCTATCTTGGAGTATGTACTACCATAATGACCATACAAAAGACGCACCGGATTTTAAGGTGCTCGGTGAGCTTTTAAGAAAATGGAAGACTTTTTGGTGCGCCCGCCCTATAGTACGGAAAATACGGTACATATTGTGTACGTTTATCAGGTTCAAAGCTCAAGAGTTAAGTCATTCTGAAACAACACACACACTTTAACAGTGAGTTCAACAAAGCACTATTGTGCCACATAAGATTTAACACAGGGTTTTTTTCTCAATTGGTTCGTCTTGGCAGCGATTCTTATCACATCTTTCATGTTGATCTTTAAACTGCAGCTCATCTCAACTGGCGCTTCCTTGTCAAATGTGAAATGTGTCATATCTGTGAAGTCATACCACTTGACATGCTTTCAATGCAATAGCAAGAACAAGGTGACTGATTTTATTGCTAATTTCTATTTACATTATTCAATTAGAAATCAGGCCCGGTGGTCGAGTGGTTAGCAGGCCGACCTCACAGGGCAAGGTTGCAGGGTTTGATCCCAGCCTTCCAGTGTGGGTTTTCTCCGGGTACCCCGGTTTCCTCCCACATTCCAAAAACATGCACGGCAGGTTAATGGAACACTCAAACTAGTCCCTAGGTGTGAGTGTGAGCGCGAATGGTTGTTCGTCTCTGTGTGTCCTGTGATTGGCTGGCAACCGGTTCAGGGTGTCCCCCCCTACTGCCCGAAGACAGTTGGGATAGGCTCCAGCACGCCCCACGACCCATGTGAGGATAAAGCGGTTTGGAAAATGGTTGGATGCATGGATGGAATATTCTAATCTGTGGTGAATTGTAGTATAGAGGGAACACAAAAATAGATGTTTTCCTTGTACCTGTTGCCAAAGCTAGAGCTAACAATGTTCATATATTTAAAGTCAAGACTTACTTGAAAAAGGTGTATTCTTTTTAAAGCTGGTAGTAAAAAGAGGCTTTTTTTGACAAAGTTCAGATTTATTGATAAAAATTTCACATTGGACTCTTTAATAAAGTCTCGATTAATTACAATGAAAATCTCATTCAATCAAATCAAATCAACAACAAACAATTCTTGCACTCTTAGTTGACTGTCATGCATTTTATTTCCCCAAATGGCATAAAAAGGTTTGGAAAACATCACGTCAGGATTCCTGTCGAATACGCTTGTTCCATCATAGTGACCGGATGGCACATGTTTGTCTTCTGGTCTCCGTGTATGACGAGAAATTACGCCAGTGTCAAGTGGGGAGGCACCAGAAGAAGACGGCGGTCGCATTTGGGCACCTCCCAAACCTTAATAATCACGCCACGAACAAGCATGTGGCCTCAGGAAAGCGCCTCCCTCTTCAACTCGTGCGGCTTGTGTACTTGGAAGCAGAGTTTATTCAATCAGCAGTTTACATTGTCTTGCTGATCTCGCTGTTGCTTTTGGCGAGGCATCGTGCCATTACATGTCATTTAGACGTCTTTTATGGATTTGTTTTTTGAGCATTATTTTATAAGCCTGAATCACGGCGGCTCAGCGTGGAGGAGCCCGTGTGTTCTTTGTGTGGCAAACTGGGCCCTGTTTGAACAGGTCGGTATATTGGAATTACATGCCGAGGTCTGTTTGATCCCTCCCCAGAGGGCATCTAAGATGAAGACCACCCAAAAGCTGGCGACCCAAACATAGACTTTCCCTGTTTGTTTCCCCCTTTTTACTGTTAAAATAGGTGATCTAAAGCTAGAGAGTTTGTATTGGAGAATTTATATAATTTAGAATTTGGGAAAAATTGCAAGCAGTGGGGTGGTCGCCAAGTGCAAAACCTATATTTTCAGTGGAACCAAAATTTCAATTCAGGAAAAAACTAATTATTTTTAATGAACTGCAGTCGAAATTGATGCTGAAAAACCACAATGTGTGGAAGCTCTCTCGGGTGGTACAGTAAAGAGTTTGGTTGCATTTAACTTTTATATATTTGCGTTTAATGTTTAATATGAGTTTGTTTTTAAATGCATATTCAACATATTTTTATCAAATTATTAAATTGATATATGTTTTACTTTAATTGAAATACAGTACACACTATGCGTGACGTAATGTGGGGATGGGGCAGTGTGTATGGTTGCCCTGCGGCAAAGATTTGGGAGGGGTGTGTCTTTTAGCATCAGGAAATCCTCCCCCCCCCCCTTACCCCCTCGCCCACAAAAAACATTTCAGAGTTGTAATTGAGTTCTTAAAAGTTGGACAATGTTTGAAACAGAGGACATGCAGTGCTGTGGTGTTTAGGGATGGGGCAAAGATGCAATTGCCCCCGGTAAGAAATTTCACGAATAAAAATATTTAAAATATTAAAAAAAAAAAAAAAATCAATCTGCGGCACAGTTGTCGACTGGTGAGCACATCCGCCTCACAGGGCAAAGTTGCAGTGTTCGATTCTGGCTCCGGCCTTCCTGTGCGGAGTTTGCATATTTTTTCTTGTCAATAAATATGAATTTTAGTTCTAAATAAAAAGGAATACGGTACATAATGTGTATACTGTATATAATAAATTATTAAATTGTTCAAAATATGTTCTTTTATTCTTACAAATGTAATAATTTTCATGTGCTTAGAATAATATAAAATTGTGTAACCATTGTTACAAATATTTTAAATATACATTTTAATATAACATTGTTTATTGTTGTAATTTTTTTCACCTTTATTAAAAATGATAAAAAGTGACAAAAATCACAAACCACCCTATGAATCGAAAACTGTATTTTTCCGAGATTCAGGCAGAATGATCTGATATTAAAGTTGAACTTTAAAAAGGGAAGAAAATCCTATTTTAAAAAGTGAATTTCTTCAATGCAACTTTATTCTTGTAATACCACACATTTTATTCTGTAAAATACACATTTTGCATGATTAAAAACTGCATTTTTGTTCTTTTGTTTTTAAAAGACTTTTTTTTTTAATGCAAGGACATCATATCGATGTTTAATGATTGCTTTATTGCAACCTGCTGATGACACTCTGACGCTCTAAGATCAGTGGCCACTTCTATCTGAGAATGTCCTGCGATAAGTAGACATGCACTTTTTGAAATGATACAACACAATTTGTTGCAAATGACTCTGCAGAACCCATGGCAGACCAGGGAGCCCAGTTTGAGGCAGTCTCGTATATGTGTGCCGTGGGGCCTGTTTCCCCTTTGTGCTGGTCGTGTTGTGCCAAAAGGCAGCAGTGAGGATGAGTATGGCAAACAAGCAGGAGAACCCCCCCCCCCCCACACACACACACAGTCTCCCCCCACCTTCTCTCAGAGCAATCAGAGCATGGAGGGCCGAGCTGTGGCTTTTGTCTCTCGCTGCTTCTGCAATCGGCCCGCCAAGTAACAAGCTAATGACCACAGCACCCTTGGAAGGACTCCACGAGCTCACTCACTCGCTCTACGAATGACAGGATTACACGTTAGCAACATGGAGAGCCACTGGGAACTACAGTAGGCTAACCTCATTTTTGGTATTTTTAAGTCAACTACAGAAAATACTCAAAATGAAGCATAAGTTTGAATATTGATAAATAGGGGGGGGGGGCATGGGCAGTCCTATTGCACTCCAGCATGTGTCCTGATTCATCAGTTTCTACACTACACACAAAAAGGTGGGGATATTTGGCTTTTGGGTGAAATTTTAGGACAAGCCTTCTCTGACGAATGTTCATGTCCAACTGTTCAAAGTTCGGTACTTTTTGTACAAGTTGCAAAAGTCACAGCAGGTATTTGATACTTGAATCAACCAATGCATGTCCTGGTTCAATTAGAGCTGGTGTTTAAACAGTCATCCTCATCATGCTGTTCACATTTTGACATCATGAGACCAAGGCGACACCTAACAATGGAACAGCATTACCTTGCCATTGTGATGCTTTAAAGAGGACGTTCTCAGACAGAAGTGGCCACTGATCTTCGAGCGTCAGAGTGTCATTAGCAGGTTGAAACAGAGATACCGAGAGACTGGAAGAGTCACAAAAAGAAGTACAAGTGGACGTCCTTTGGCCACATCCCATGCTGATGACCACTACATCGTGAATAATACCCTGATGATGAATTCCACCCAACTACAAGCACATTTAAGGGAGGTGAAAGGCACCCACATGTCATGTCAGACCATTCAAAACCGTTGATGTCAGTGTGGTCTGTGTGCTAGATGACCTGCAAAGGTACCTGACCATACCCCTAGGCACAGGCTTCATGGACCAGGGATTATTTATGCTGGACAAGGGACAAGTAGGCCTCAGTGCTGTTCTCTGATGAAAGTCGATTCACGTTGAGCAGAAATGATGGCCGCCAACGATGTCGTAGAGGTCAAGGAGACCGCTGTGCATCAGCCACTGTTGTTACCAGACGATCTTTTAGTGGAAGCAGTGTTACTGTGTGGAAAGGTGTGTCCAGTCACTACAGAACTTTGTGACAAGCTTATAGTAACTGAATAGCATTTATTAATGCAGTGGTTGTGCCCTTACATGAACAACACGGGCCTAATTTCATCTTCATGGACAACAATGCTCCAACTCATCGAGGTTGCATCATCAGGGAACGGCTGTTGGAGACTGGTGTACCTCAAATGGAATGGCCTGCACATTCTCCAGACCTGAATCCTACTGAAAATCTGTTGGATCAGCTAAGTCGCCGTGTCAAGGCTCGAAACCTCAATGACCTGAGGGCTGCCCTTCAAGAAGAGTGGACTTGTGAGCAGCATGGGACGTCATTGTCAAGTTGTAATTGATGCTCAACGGCACATGAGGAGTTATTGAGACCAGTGCATCCTTCTACGTAAATATCCTGCTTTCATAATACAATCACTGTAGCGTGAACGTTTTACATTTTCAATGAATTTCATCTGAAAGCCAAATATCCCTAACTTTTTGTGAGTAGTGTACAGATGCATTGAATTTCTCAGTGACTCAACTGACCATGCAGCCAGTCGCATAGGAACATTCATCTGGGTTTGTTTTGACGTTTGTTTTTCTTTATCCAGAGCCTGTGTCTACTGTATGATCATTTTACCTATTACAAAACGCTCAAAACATTTTCTTCGTGTTGCATCATCCTAAATTTAGCCTGGCCCTCAGAGGATCATGAAAAATGAAATGGCCTTTGATAGAACAGCCCCCCACCCCCACCCCCGCACATCCCAAAAAATAAAAACATTTTTGAGTAGCGTTGGGGCCTCAATGCAGGTTTGACGTGTCAAGTGAACACCTGGAGGTGCGGCGTTATCACATTCTTCCCTTTGATTCGTACATAGCTGGAATAGCAACAGCGCCTACATCACAGCCCACATAAATCTCATCTGAGCCAGGGCCAAATATGTTGACACAGCATCAGCGCGCCCTTCTGACTGAGCAGTATTTCATCAACAGTTCTCCGTCTTCAACATGCAGATTTTACATTTTAAAAATAGTGTAAAGTTTAGTTTAAGGTGACTGCTGCTCACTGGATGACTTGATGTTCAGCACTGTATTTTACTGTACATCAGCAGGGTTGCAAACAACTATGTGGGTATGGCGCCCTCTGTTGTCCGGACTGTTCGAAGCAGGCAAGTCAAAGTGAAAGTCACTTTGAAACAAGGCCAACTGTCAAAGTCGCTACTTCCTTCTTCCAAATACTTATTTTAGATTCACTTAGCAGGCTGTCTGCAAAGCCGTCTTAACAAAAGGTCACCTACTTAGGAAATAAATACATTTTGTTTGTTTTGTATTTTTGAAGGGCAGTGGTCAACTGCTTATCACGTTTGATTCTGCTCCAGCCTTCCAGTATGGAGTTTGCATGTTCTCCCCATGCCTGTGTGGGTTTTCTCACTTTTCAGTGAGACATAGTCTCTCTAGCGTGTCCTGGGTCGTCTTCGGGGTCTCCGCCCGGTGGGACACCTCACCAGGGAGGCGTTCAGGAGGCATCCGAATCAGATGCCCAAGCCACTTCATCTGGCTCCTCTCGATGTGGAGGAGAAGCGGCTCAACTCTGAGCCCCTCCCGGATGACCGAGCTTCTCACCTTATCTCTAAGGGAGAGCCCGGACACCCTGCGGAGGAAACTCATTTCGGCCGCTTGTATCCTGGATCTCGTTCTTTCGGTCATGACCCATCGCTCGCGACCATAGATGAGGGTTGGAACGTAGATCGACCGGTAAATTGAGAGCTTCGCCCTTTGGCTCAGCTCCTTCTTTACCACGACAGACCGATACAAAGTCCGCATCACAGCAGACGCTGCACCGATTCGTCTGTCGAACTTTTCACCTATTTTAAAAGTACTATTACAGTATTTATCTTTAAGATTTTAATATTTATTTATTTTACTTTAGCATTGCTATTGGTAACCAATGTCAACATTTTACATATTTCATAGTCCTATATGGCATAATATTGTATTTTATTTCTTTTTGTGACCATTATTCATAAGCAATCATCATAAAAGAACAATAAGAAACAGTGTACATTCATAATGGTATTGTTTGTGTCTATATATTTTAATAATATTAAATATACATACAAAAATAGGTAATATCGAAATTTTCGTTACATTGAACAATTTTAATAACTTGAGGGACTTCTCTCCACTGTGTTTCATTAATAACATTTCATACAAAACGAATTTCATTTTACATTGCGTATTGATTTTTAAAGAAGACTAATTGATCTTATTCCTAACTGCTAATGTGGCAAAATTAGTGATTTAACCTTTTATTGTCCATTCTCGGTCAACTAATTATTGGTGAAATAACTTCCTCATTACAGATACTTATATAGTTAAAGATAGTTATATAGTTACTTTTCATACCAAATCTATTTTAACTGCGTGCGTGTTTTGAAATAAATCTAAATCCGTAACTTAGGTTACTTTTGCCCCTTCTTCACCTTCTTCGACTATGGGGGTCCACTAAAGGATACTTCCGGTTTACCCGGAAGTCAGTGTAAATCCCAAAGATGGCGGAGCAAGGTCCGATGGCCATAGCGATGCGGCTACGAAACCAGCTGCAGACCGTCTACAAGCTGGACCCGCTAAGGAACGAGGTGAGCGGGACGTGGTTCTCGGGGGCGACTGCTAGGGAGGAGCCACGGGCGGTCCGGTGCAAGCGTTTACGAAGCGGACCCTCGCTTCGCTCGTTGTCGCGGAGCTGATGGGGACAGCGGAGAAGGTGGCGGGGGGCTGGGGGAGGGGGGGAGGAACGAGATGCTGGGGGACAGTGAGCGTGTCTCATGGTGGCCGTGAGTCAAACCCCCGCGACGCACAGCTCGAAATGTGGAGCGGGAGTCTGCGTTGGCCAGTTCCGCACACGGCGATACTTTGCTTTTATTGGCTTTGGAGAATGTAAACACTTGCGCGGAGCTCCTGCTGCTAGCTGAGCACACGCGCCCGTGTGGTTTGTCCCAGGCTAACCGCTCGTTCGCGGAGCTGTAAAAGTGCAAAATGTTGTACTCCAACTTTGTTCAATGACATGTTTTCATTTTGATACGGTAGTTACTTGAGGTAGTAAAAGTGATTCTCTCCCCCCCCCTCTCACCACCCGTCCGTCATTTTCCAAGAGGAGGTCGAAGTTCAGGCTCATTCACACAGCTGTGCAGCTCTGGCACAGGGAAAGTCCACGGTGACAACAGGGACCGCCACAGCGGACAAAAAAAAAAAAAAACATAATTACACGTTGAAACGAGCAACCAATAGCAAGCAAGCAAAATGTGTTGTGTCAAGTAAGGCGGAACGATTTTGAAAAATAATTTACTGCGTTTTCCACTCCTCTATAATGCAATTTGAAATGCATTTTTACAAGGTCCTCTCGCCATCTCTGTGTGTTTAATCACCAATATTAGCTCTTTCAAATTCAATGGGCAAAGAAAATCAGCTGATTCTGTTGTTGATTTTTGCCTTTTTTTAAACACATTATAACATAAGAAAAAGAATAATGACGATTCACCTTCCCTCAAACACTTGCAAAGAAATTGGCCAATTTTGCTGATTTTTCTCTCTGTAGTAAAAGTTACACAAATACTGAAGGACAAACTGTTACAAAACAGTTACATGTCCCACCCTTAATTGATATATTTATTGCTGGAAGCAATAATGGACCAAATAAGAAGTTGTTTGATTTATTACATTTATTTGTTAATTAATCTGGCGATTTATAGGTTAAAAGAATTGTATTCTGACAAATACTATGGTTGCTAACAAATCCATATGGTCATGCCCAAGTATAGTTGTCTGAAGACAGCCTCAGTCTCAATTTGAGATTCGTTAGCCCAGCTATGCTGTTTCACATTGTGTTAGTTTAAAGATTACGGACTTTACTCGGACAAAGTGGTTTGGAGCAAAGCGGCGCAGACAAGAAGGCATGAAACACTCTCCTGTCCCGATGACTCGTGTGGGGTGGTGGGCACCTCGTCCACCTCACTCAGCACAGCATAAAGTCTCCTAGAACTTTGGTCATCCACCTTTATTTTCAATTATATCCACACAGCTACCCGGAAGTTAAATGTCATACTGGTGACGCGGTATGTGTGCCGTATTATCAATCCATTTTATGAGTACAATGCATGCCCATCCGCAATATGGCTCCTGGTATCAGTGAGATGTGTTACGATGGGAGATGTGATGATTGTGTTTGTTTATGTTCTTCTCTCTTAAATTGATGTCCATGTTGCCAGGAGGAAGTGAAGATAAAGATCAAGGACCTGAACGAACACATCGTGTGCTACCTTTGTGCCGGCTACTTCATCGATGCCACCACCATCACAGAGTGCCTGCACACATGTGAGTCCCCCGACTTTTGTTTTTGAAAATGTCACTGACATCACCTCCAAACTAAGTACTTTTGGTGGATGTGTCTGTCCATTTGTTTTCAACTGGGTTTTTACTCAGCCCAGCTTTTTTCTCTCTTTTTTTTTTTTTTTGGCTAGAGAAGTGACATTGAAAAACAACCATTCACATCATTCATACCTGGAATTTATGTGTTTGGGTTTTTGGAGCAAGCCGGAGTACTTGGAGAGAAACTTGTGAAAACATGCAAACGCCACACAGGAAGGCCAGAACCAAGCTCCAAAGCCTTAAACTCATAAGTGGGAGGCAGATATGCTCAGTACAAGGTCACCGATTCTAAAGTGTGCATTTTGAAATTCTATTAGAAATATATTGTTAAGGCGGCCCGGTAGTCCAGTGGTTAGCGCGTCGACTTCACAGTGCAGAGGTACCGGGTTCGATTCCAGCTCCGGCCTCCCTGTGTGGAGTTTGCATGTTCTCCCCGGGCCTGCGTGGGTTTTCTCCGGGTGCTCCGGTTTCCTCCCACATTCCAAAGACATGCATGGCAGGCTGATTGAACACTCTAGATTGTCCCTCGGTGTGAGTGTGGGCGTGCATGGTTGTTAGTCTCTGTGTGCCCTGCGATTGGCTGGCAACCAATTCGGGGTGTCCCCCGCCTACTGCCCGAAGACAGCTGGGATAGGCTCCAGCAACCCCCGCGACCCTAATGAGGATGAAGTGGTTCGGAAGATGAATGAATATATTGTTAAAAAAAAAAAAGTATTGGGGGGTGGGGACTCTGAATTTTTTTAGGCCCATACCAATATATGGCAGGGTAAAATTCTGATCACCGATTAATCGGTCATTGGATTTAAATATAATCAAGTCACTAACTTAGGTCCCTTATCACTTACAACAACAAATATATGAATGATGGGTAGAATATTTGACTGTTTTACAATATAAAATTTTTTAGTATTTGTTTAACTTTATAACTGAGAGAAAAACAGGCTAAAATTGATTTATTTATTTATTTATAGGGCAGGGATGTTGTTTGAATGTTATCAGCTTCTTCTTTTGTTGGTAATTTGTTAAAAGAGGTAATATCGCTGGAATCATGAATCGGCCAGATGATTAATTGGTTGGGTCCAAATTTAAAAAACAAAAAAACAAAATCTGCACTGAAACCGCCACTATTCACAGTGGACCAACCGCTGTTGCAAAAAAACAATAAACCGACAATAATTGACATACTACTAAAAAGGGTCTGAGTAACGCATACTTAAGATGCTGGCAAAGCTTGTGAAATGGAGAGGTAAAGATAAAGCACCAACACCGTGCATCTGGCATGTGTACACAATCATGAACCCATGTTACATAAATGACTGTCTTGAGTGAATAATTGCACACAAACAAAACACTTTCACAAGAGGCTTATTCATAGTATTGGCTAACATGCTCGGCAAACTGACGTGACATTAGAACCGGGCGAATGAATTAACAAACACAAATGCTATTAAGTCTTTCAACCTATCTTTGGCACTGATACGCAACAATAAAAGGTCAATTGTAATGGCAAAGGAGATTCAAAACCAACGCCAAGATTCCATCAGGTGATGCCAATGAATGCATTTAACTGCTTTGGCCCAAACACAATAATAGGAACAGAAACCAACATTTTAGTCCAAAATTAGACATTTTCCCTCCCATATCTGCTACTTTAAATGTATTTTTTTAATTATTCGAAAAATTATGTTTCTGAAACATTTAAGTGGAACTTAATTTAAAAAAAAAAAGACATTCTCCTCTGTGTTTCCTTTCCAGTCTGCAAGAGTTGTATCGTCAAGTACCTTCAGACCAGCAAGTACTGTCCCATGTGCAACATCAAAATCCATGAGACGCAGCCCCTGCTCAACCTCAAGCTGGACCGCGTCATGCAGGACATTGTCTACAAGCTGGTGCCCGGCCTTCAAGAAAGTACGTGAACTCGTTCTCATGGCGTCTTGTCCAAACTTCAAAATAATGATAATCATCCAAATCTCGTGTGTGTGTGTGTGTGTGTGTGTGTGCGTGTGCGTGTGCGTGCGTGCGTGTGTTTGAACAGGCGAAGACAAAAGAATAAAGGAGTTCTATCAGTCGCGGGGTTTGGAGAGGGTTATTCAGCCTGCAGGAGACGGTGAGGATGAATATACAGAGTTAACGGTCTGCCACTTCACTTTATGGTGAATTCTGCATTCTGTCATTGAGCCACTGAGATCAATAACATTTTCTGAATGTGAATTGGAATGCTGAAGTCACCGGGAGAGTTTTTGCAAACGTCACTCACAACCCCAAAAATTTGAAATTAAGTTGTATACAGTAAGTATTCTCTAGTAAGGAATCATATTTGTGCTGTCCAATCTTTCCTTATAACAGAATCTCCATGTATGGGATACGACTATGGTACATGTTCTTTATGAACATACAAGTATGTGAACAAAATATATGTGTGACAACACAAGCAATGTTCCAAACACTGTTAATAACACAAAAGCTGCAGTACAGTAAATATTCCCATCCCCGGAATTCTATGAAAAGAATATCCTTCACCCGGAACAAAAACCCATGCATTAACATTTTGACTACGATATTACATGTTACCGGAAGTTGCGTAAGCGGAAATTCCACTACCCGTAAC
>CAAKHF010007821.1:0-10930 GCA_901007745.1 Hippocampus kuda
ACTTTCAGTTAGGCTGATCAGCATGTCTATGTCCCTTGGTGGTCAACAAGTTATTGTAAATAGGAGATACGTTAAATCTGATGCCTCCTTCACGGTTCAGAGAGGGTGAACATTTTTTAACAAAAATCGCTTCCTTTACTCTTTTAATTTAATTTAAAAAAAATAATTTTTTAATTTTTGTCAAAAAATGTTAACCCTCTCTGAACCGTGAAGGAGGCATCAGATTTAACCTGTCTCCTATTTACAATAACTTGTTGACCACCAAGGGACATAGACATGCTGATCAGCCTAACTGAAAGTAGCTATTCAGCCCTAGCCCAAACAATAGGCCTAATCAAGACCCAACGATAGGGAATTTAGATATCAATGGGCCTCTTCACCTAGGGGCGTGACTAACCATCCCCAACCAGTCCTCAAATAGGCCACGCTCAGCTTTTAGCGCACAACAATTTCCCGGAGTCTTCACGGAGACTTCAGAGTTGTCTACCGCTGACGAAGCTTCTGTGTGAGAAGCGAAACGTCCTTTTTGTTTTTTGTTTTTTACCCACAGGTACAGATGACGACTGACGGAACCCTTTCTTCAATTCACTTCAAAGTCAAGGTAGTTCATGTTCAAACTGATTAATCCACCTCTCTCTCTCTCTCTCTCTGTCTCTCTCTCTCTCTGTCTATTCACACAAACCCAATTCCAATGAATTTGGGGCATGTTAAACATAAATCAAAACAGAATACAGTAGAATGATTTGTAAATAATATTCAACCTATATTTAATTGAATACACTAAAAAGACAAGATATTTGAAGTTCAAATTGACAAACGTTAGTGCTATTTATTTATTTATTTTTGCACATACCATTAACTTTGAATTTTATGGCTACAAGATGTTCCAAAACAGCTGGGAAAGGTGGCAAAAAAGACGGAGAAAGTTGAGGAAAGCTCATCAAACACCTGCATGGAATATGCCACAGGTGAACAGGGTAACTGGGAACAGGTGGTTGCCATGATTGGTATATCAATGGGGGCGAGAGTTCCCTCTTTATGAACAAGTGCGTGAGTCAAACAGTTTAAGGACAATCTTCCACAAAGTACAAATTGCAAAGAATTTAGGGACTTCATCATCCTCGGTCCATAATATCATCAATAGGTTCCGAGAATTTGGAGAAATCACTGCAGGTAAACGGCAAGGCTGAAAACCAACACTGAATGCCCGTGACCTTCGATCTCAGTCGGCACTGCACAAAAACCGACATCACTGTGTAAAGGATATCACCACATGGGCGCTCACGAATACTTCATAAAACCAATGTCGGTAAATATAGTTTGGCGCTACATCCGTAAGTGCAACTTAAAACTCTACTATGCAACACAAAAGACATTTTTCAACAACAACCAGAAATGCTGCCAGCTTCTCTCAGCCCAAACTCATCTAAATGCAAAGAAGACAAGTGTTCTGAGGTTTGACGAGTTCAGATTTCAAATTGTTTTTGGAAATTGTGGTCAGCGTGTATCCCAGAAAAGAACCATCTGAACTGTGATTTACATTAAGTGCAAATGCCAGCATCTGTGATGGTATGGGGCTGCGTTAGTGCCAATGACATGGCTAACTTACACATCCGAGATGGTGCAATTAATGCTGAAAGGTACATACGGGTTTTGGAGAAACATCTGCTCCCATACAAGCTACGTCTTTTTCACGGATGCCCCTGCTTATTTCATCAAGACTATGCAAAACCGCATTCTGCACGTTTTACAACAGCATGGCTTCGTAGTAAAAGAGTGCAGGTACGAGACTGCGCTGCCTGCAGTCCAGACCTGTCTCACATTGAAAATGTGTGGTGCATTATAAAGCATAAAATATGACTACGGAGACCCCGAACTGTCAAACAACTGAATATCTATAATCCAATTAAAGGTGAAAAATGTCAAAGTGGCTCTTGAAATCCTATAATTTTGCTGTATGTGGCTCTTGAATGAAAAAGTTTGGACACATTTGATTTCATGTCTTCAATTGACCCTTTTGGAGAAAATGCATGCAAGCATTGGGACAACATGCAACCTCCAGAGCCAGGATTCATACCGCTCAGTTTTTGACTGTGACACAGATGTTTTAACCCAGGGGTGAGCAATTAATTTTGCAAAGGGGCCAAATGAAAAACTAGGACACTTGCCAAAGGCCAAGCCAACATGCGGACCTCAATTTTGTCTGTACTATTTTTGAGTGAAAAAACGTTTATAGTCTCGTTTCTATAAATGGTATGTGTGTTTATGTGTAGATGGGGTATGTATGCATTGTTATACAGTGTTATACATTGTTATACATATTTTACATCCATTTATAAACAGTCATTAAAATTACACCTTCAACTGTAAAAACGTTTTAAAATACATTTAATGTGAGCAATTCCGGGTTAGGACTCCCAAATATATGCACCTACAGTAGATAAGTGGGAAGAGTCATTTTATTGACAGTGATATATATAATGATGTATAAAACCGTAGATTTGCGTACAGCATTAGCAGGACAAATACTCTCGGCCCTCTTCCCTCTACTGCACAGGAAATAAAATCATTGGCAACACTCCAGACAGAACTTGTAGCGATTTCTTGCTACCTTGCTCGAATTCACGGTCACTGTGAGGGCCGGTTAGAGACTGCGGGTAGGCTGGTTGCAGCCCCTCCTTGGTCATACTTTTACCAGGCCTGTTCTAACCACTACATCAAGGACGTCATACTGTGAATTCTAAACCACAGGTGTCAAAGTCAAAGTCCGGGGGCCAGATCTGGCCCACCACATCATTTTATGTGGTCCGCGAAAGCAAATCAAGCAAGTTCCATGATGCTTACTAAAGTCTGAACCAAAATTTCAAATTGTCATATGTAATCCACAATAACAGTCATTATTCTTGACTTCTGATTTTAAAACTAGTTATCCATCCATTTGCTGTGCGCTGTGTATGTAATATGTGGAGGTCATTAAACATTTATAATGGTTTCCCAAAATTCATAACGGCCCTCCAAGTCAAACCGTAACTACAATGTGGCCCGCGACAAAAATGACTTAGACACCCCTGTTCTAAACCATAAGATGCACAACTATACAACACACACGGTACTTACCAGTCACCAAAATCTTTTTCGTATCCACCTTCACAACATTTCCCATCTCCAGTCTGCACTCGAACTCCTCGGAGTCCTTGGCCAATGCAATCATGCTGTGGTTGACATTAGTGTCCCCCCTGCTGAGAAGCTGTGTCCCACGGCTCAGGTAGAGGTGAACGTTTCCATGCATGTCGGCCATGAGGCTTCTCACGGTGCACATAATGTCAAGTCTGTCTCCTTCGTAGATATTGCTATAAGGGAAAATTTCCAAAACTGGTGTAATGGAAAGCTCTGTGGAAACAAGACCAACCAGTAAGAAGAAAACCTTGACGGTTGGAAAAGTGAATGAATTACAATGTTTCCAGTACCTTTGACCGAAACGGTGACAGTGTTGCTTTTGTCGGACCTGAAGAAGAATGGTGTCACCAGTACTGTGTAGGAACAGTTCATCTTGTGGATGCCAACATCATTGAAGCGAAGCTTGACTTCGGACTGGTTGGAGTTGACCCTGTCCTCTAGGATCTCCTTCGAGTCATCATAGAAGTAGAAAATGATAGACCCCGTTTCTCCCGGCGCTGTGCACCTGGCTGTTAGCTCTTCACCTTCACTGACAACAGCGTTGTTCAAATGAAGGACGGGTGTAGACAAACCTGCAATGTGAGCAAAGCGGTGTTTAGATATTTATTCAGTGGTGGCTTACTGTACTGAAGTACAGTAACAAACATTTTATTTATTTATTTTCTTTTTATTTAACATATTTATATATTTTTACGTAAATCTTTGCTGTGTGTGTGTTTTCAATGCCACACATGTTTGCACTGTGGTTGAGAGAGGAAAGTAATTTCATCTGTGCTGGATGTTACACATAGAGCATATTTGACAATAAAGGCTGACTTGACTTGAAACAGATGATTTGATACGTATCTCGATACTTGGGGGTGGGGTGATATGATTCAAGGACGGTTGGGGAACGATTCGATTCGGTGGGACTACGATTCAATGCGATATAATGCGGCTCATTTTTAGGGGCTATGATACAATGAGTGTGCTTGCATCTTTTAAATATAAAGTTCAAATCAATCTTTGGTTACATCCCGAATACTGTACACGACAGAGTGATGGATCGAGTCAGCTCCTGTTGAGACTAACTTTGATTGACTAATTGTGATCATGGGAATTTCGAAGAAGTAAAAAACAGGAACAGTGACGACTTGGAAGAACGTGAAGCAGGGAATTTTAATGAATTTTGATGTTATCTTGTGGCTGCCTACGCGTCTGGAGTACAAAAAAATTCTCTCTCATCTGAAAAAAAATACAAATATTTTTTGGGGGTGAAGTGGCATTTTTTTGGGGTGGTTTTTATGTTATACTTAAGCTCCACCTGTATCTGTGCTTCTACTTGAGTGTAAAGTTGGAATACTTCATCAACCTCTGATTTCATTTAGGAAATCCAATGGTGGGGTACATTAGTAACGGAGTGATGCATAAAGTATATTCAATTATGATGGAAGCGACGCAACAGCGCACAGTTTCTGCTTCCCGCCGTAGCTTCAGGCAGAGCAACGAGGAATGCTCCGTGGTGAATCGCATGTCGTTTGTCGTCCGGATCAATTTACAGTTTTACATTAATATATCGTTTTGTTTTTCTTCCATTATTGTGTAATGTGTTGAAATAATTCCCCTAATTGTTCAGAGCCCACATTGTTTTCGGTTTCGTGATTAAAGTAAGGTTTTGACAACTTAAAATTTTTTATGTTTGAGTTCATCCGTAAACGTTTGTTGCGCAGATAGTTGTCCGGGACCGAGTGCAACTTCACCCTTCCTCTTGCCATACCGTGTTGCAGGTAATGTTTGTTTCTTTTCAGTTTTGCTGTACATACTCGTTCATGTTATTTTTCATTGAGTATCATTAGTTTGAACCCACAGTTCGTCGCACACGCCATTCATGTTTGCTACGCAGCCGTAAAGGCAAATGATTGTGTTCTTTTCTTTTTCTTTTACAGTATATAGTTGTAAAATTGGATTCCTGGGATTTATCAATTTATCACAATGCTTTAGTTCAAATTCCTATACGATCACGCTTGTGTATTTTATTTTTATGTTTTTAAATAAGAATAGAGACAATTTTTGGTTAGAAGGCAAAGCGACAAGAAGTGCAGTGTGATAGTTGTCCAGGACCAAATGTGACTTCATTTTTCCTCTTGCTGTGTCATAGAGTGTCAGTCGTGGCCCGTCACACATATCGGTAAACCAGAGTCACAGTACTCTCTCTTACTCTGTGATGAATCTATTATTATGTTATGAGCTCCAGTCATACTGAAGTTTTCGACCATAATCCGTTCCAGAAGGCTGTTCGAAAAACGAAACTATTTACTTAACCCATGATTAGGGGCTAATACACTATGCAGAAATAACAAAAAAAACCAAAACAAAACAGTCAGATTTGCGTAAATCACAACAAACACGTCTGCTCACAATGAACGTCACATTCCTTACACGAGAAAACGTCACTTGCTCGTGTCAGGAAGCCGAGAGGAGTCGAGTGGCGTATTCAGACTTGGTTAGTTTGGTCGAAAATCGATTTTTGGTCGTAATCCGAAGCGTAAAAATCTGTCGAGAAAATTTGGTCGAGAACAAAGACGTTCGAAAACCGAGGTATGGCTGTATATTATTCGCAACCATCCATCCATTTTCTTTGGTGCTTGTTTTCACGGCTAAACTGGTGACTTTGGGCCAGAGGTCGGGTACATCCTGGATTGACGCGCAGCCAATCAGCCATGGGTGGATGCAGGCAAACTAGCAATCTCACATTTCACATTTCAATCACACAATTCAGTCTTCGACAAATCTAAGACGCACGTTTTTAGAATGCGGGAGGAAGCTGTGGGAAGATGAGAGAAACCCCCCCCCCCCCAACCTCCTCCCGACTCTGAAACAATACCCTATGAGGCAAGTTCATGTTTACACACAAACGGCTGCTTTGCTTTCAAGCTCTAACACACATTGGACAGAAAGAAAAACTGCTCCGGATCAGAATGAGACGAGGAAAAGAAAAGCACACTTGTTAGTGTCTAGACGCACTTACCCGTGACTGTGAGTTTCTTGGCCTCGCTGGTCACCTTCCTGCCTTCGATGTTGATCTTACACTTGTACTTGCCCGTGTTGGACACTCGGGCGTCAGGGAGACGGTACAGGAGGTCGCTGGAGCTGCTGGTAGTCTTTGTGTACACCGTGACGCCGTCCTTGTAGATTGTGTACTCGCGACTCAGTGCCCCCGCGCCTGAGCTGCTGACCAACGCCTCACAGCGCACAGTCACATTGGTGCCCCGCATCACGTTGGCCTCGGGCTCAAGTGAGATGCTGATGTCCCTTATAGTGAACACTGTTGGGTGGGGTTCAAAAACATGCGTGCGGTTATGATTTACAAAGGGATCATATCAAAGGAATTTCAATTGTTCATCCATCCATCCATTTTCTGATCCACTTAATCCTCACAAGGGTCATGGGGGGTGCTGGGGACACCCTGAACCGGTTGCCAGCCAATCGCAAGACACACATCGAATTGTTTGACAGCACTCACCAGCTTGACCAATGTTCAGAACAATGAAAAAGCCCAAGAAACTCAGGAAGAACTCCAATGGAGAATGTACTCACGTGGGGGTAAAGTCCTTCGGATTTATTTCTAAACAATGTGAGGGTAATTGGTCAGGATGTCCAGAAAAAAGCTCGGAACCTCGAAGAAGACGAGTGTTACTGCCCTCGGTGGGTGGAGCTTGACATCACCGTGAGCGAGATCGTGCCGACCACAAGAGAAGCCCTGCTCTGAAATTGAAACCATCAAGCTCGACGGAAATTTGCAGCAGCCGTCATGAGCAAGTCGGGACAAAACACGAAGATGAGCTCAATGGGCTAAACTCTCTTTTGAGAAGTCAAGGTGTAGCAACTGTCACACATGGAAGAGCTGCCGGTGGCACTGGTACATTGCTCACTGCAGATGCAGTGATGAAGAAGAAGAACCTCCACATTCTTCAAATTCACTTCAAGCCGAACTTTGGACACAACTGTTGATGTTACGACGTGGCAATGGTCCAAAATCACATGGCCGTACTAAAGTCCTGATCTCAACCCTATTGAACATGTCTAGACTACGCTTAAAAGCCAAGTCTGTGCCAGAAACCAGACCAATTTCAATGAAGCCAACACTTCCAAATCTTTCCAAGAAAAGTGGTGACATTTCCGGACAGAATCATGCCAGGAGTTTGCTGATGGCCATAGAAACCGTCTGGTTGAGTTGAAACTTGCATTCTTGGGCCTGTACTCGACTGACAGGTGCATTTTAAGAACTAAGCGTATTGTGGGCAAACTCCATTTCTATCAATAGTTGAATTAAGAAGAGTGTAATTCATATTTCCGATATGCCTTTTTGAAACTGAGAGCTAAAGTACTTCCTGGGACTGTTAATGTGAAAGCCTCCCAGTTTGATTCTTTCTTCTGAAATAACAAATCTGCTCCAATGACCTTGAATAATGTTATTAAAAATGATATTCATTCAAGTGAACATGTTAACGACTTCTTACAATAAAGACATGCAACACTTTATTTCTATAAATCTCTGGCAGGGATTACATTTTCAGATGTTCACTTCTACAATATTCCTAAAAAATAATGTCCCACCACTGATGAGCTACTTTTATTTCGTAGAACAGACCCATGGTCTACTCGAGGTGCTCGGGCTGCCTGATGTCCGCAGGCATCATGTTGGTGATCCCTGCTATAGATTCACTACACAGAGAGTGAAATATTTCATGAGTGGAACAAAAAAAAAAAATTCAATAATTATAACTAACAGCTATTGAAAATTAACAATTCACCATCTCAAGAAATATGACTGTTGTGGAAGGAACAATCAACAAATTCACCTCATACTGAACTTTGGACATAACTGTTGATGTTACAACATGACAATGATCCAAAATCAAAATCCATTGAAATTGGTTGGCTTTCTGGCACAGACTTGGCTTTTAAGTGTAGTCCATAAATATTCAAACAATCAACTATATCCATCCATCCATTTTCTAATCTACTTATCCTCACAAGCCTATCCCAGCTGTCTTCGGGAAGTAGGCGGGGTACATGCTGAACTGGGTGTCAGCCAATCGCAGGGCACACAGAGACGAACAACCTTTTGCGCGCACAATCACACCTAGGCAGTGTTCCATTAACCTGCCACGCGTGTTTTCCGAATGTTGGAGAAAACCGGAATACCCAGAGAAAACCCACGCAGGCATAAGGAGAACATTCAAACTCCACACCGGAAGGCTGGCGCTTCGAGATTCGAACCTGCAACTCTACACTGTGAGGCGAACGTGCTAACCAGTAGACCAACGTGCAGACACAATCCAAAAAAAAAAATATATATATATATATATATATATATATATATATATATATATATATATATATATATATATATATATATATATATATATAATTTTTTTATTTTTTTAAATCAAACAAAAATGGTAGGAATTGGCCTGAAAAATATTTTCCTATATGTTAATTTCAATATAAATTTGACTTTGGAAATTGAATGCCTGAAATAGCTGTTTTTAAAATTCATCAAGATGTACTATGCGTCATTTTGAGCCAAACAGCAACAGCTCACAACCGTCAATCCCTCATATGACGGAGTTTGAACAACAACAGCAGGATCAAAATCCTCGACTCCACCAACAGGTCGCTCCGCCCACAGTCTGTTGGAGCGGAACGACGCTGACTATGACCGAGCATCATTCACAACTCGTCCTGATGAAAGCTGGCATGCAAGGAGCACGCCACCTGATGAGGACCGAGTCAAACGTTCCATCGGTGGGTGAGCAAAGCGTGTGACAATGCCGGCTGACATGTTCCCAGAGACTGTTCTGATCAACTTTTTCCACCGGGGCCCACAATAAACCCAAAGCTGCGATAAAGTTTTCCACTAACTCACATTGAAGCTTTAGTGGCCCTGTGGATGGCCTCACAACTCAGTGACATGTACAGTATCCCCCCCCCCCCCGCCCGCCCCCTCCCAAGTAAAAGGTGACATAACTGTAGCCTTTGCTTGAAATTGTAACACTAACTATAACCCACTGAATTTTTTTTTAACCTTGGGGTCAATAATGTGGCAGCAATGTAAATCTCTAGCAAGTGATTGTGATGGAAGTGTTTGCCCGACATTGTGCGTCAGATTCTTTATATTGGTTTGTTCAAAAAGGCCATGAAAACACCGACTTCTCCGCCCGCCCCCGTATGACCACAAGACCGATTCGCAGATCACACTGATCTAAAGAAATCTATCGTTGAAGTGAAAAAACAAAACAAAACAAAATGTAGCCACATCTCCCAATGTAATGTACTTACTGGACTGTGCGTCGGCCCCTCTCCGTGGATGAAGGTCTTGGAACAAGAATAAAAAGCACCTGATTAGAAATCAGTCAAAGAATTCGCTCCTCCAAGAAGAATTCCAAAGAGATAACACAAGCTTACAGTTGGATACGAGCGTGCAGGTTAACAGAAGCAGAAAGCGGCCCATGGCGTCTGAGTTCTTCGGTGATCCTGCTCTGGCCGATGGTCCTGGACCCTAATGGCCTTGGATGGGTGCTGGCATGTGGTTGGTGGGCGTGGTGGCACGAAGGTGGCGCTCTACCTCATCCAACAGCGGTTATCGTCCCCAGCAGCCAGCGGCTTGGCTTAATTTGACAGGAAGCCAGTGTTGTTTCCTCAGGATGTCCACGCTGGCTCACTATGTGCTGCTGTGGAATGTTCTTTGGACCTGTTCATAGATGTGTGTGTGTGTGTGTGTGTGTGTGTGTGTGTGTGTGTGTGTGTGTGTGTGTGTGTGTGTGTGTGTGTGTGTGTGTGTGTGTGTGTGTGTTATTTTTATTTTATTTGTCCTCATATTAGTTGTGCGTGTTGTATTAAATTTTTTTGTTTTTTTTTTTTTTTTTTTAAACAGTCACATATGGACATTTTGGAGTATTTCAATTCAGTCAGCTCATGTTGCCTGTTGAACGAACTCGCTTTTTTTTTCCCTGGAAAGTGGCCAGAAATAAGTAAAGAAAACCTGAAAATGCACACAGGTGGGCCAGGATTTGACTCAGAACCTCAGAAACTGTGATTCAAATGTGTGAACCACTAGCACATCATACTTCATCAAGGCTCTATTAATTGCAGCAGGAACTACATTGCTCAGCAAACAGGTTCCTGCATTTTGTCTGCAAGCCGCCTTTGTCTTCAAAACATGATTTGAACTCTATACTGTATTATCCTTTCATTATATCGTAGTCAACCTGTCATGGATAAAATTTGTCAGTTATGAAAAAAATCTTAAAATATTGCTTGAACGGTTAACCTGGAAGAAATGATTATTATTATTATTTTTTTTAACGGAACCACTTGAAAGGCAGTCACTGCCACAGTGTTGGACAGTCTCCTGTCCTTAAAACTACCGGTAGGTGGGCTGTAGATCGCGTTCCGAGCCCAACGGTTGACAGCCATTAAAACACAGGCAGATCGGACTCCTGATTTTAAAACGGAGGAGTAAGAAAAGACAGCATATGGATTTTTCTTGTCAAGAGAGGCCCTTCCCCGCCTCCTCCCCAATCGCTCTGACCTTAACAGCGAGGGCGAGCGAGAAAACACTTTCGGCCGACAGGACGAACAGGGGTCTGCGAGTGAAAGGAGAGAACAGCATCTGGTGAAAACGGAGAAATTACAACGGGAAGAAAGCGAGAGGGAAAGTGAAAGGAAGAGTGGGTGAGGGCGGTGGGTTTGAGGGGTGCATGGGGGG
>CAAKHF010007823.1:0-25297 GCA_901007745.1 Hippocampus kuda
ATTCCCATGTTGCACTTCTTCTGGGCAGAGAAACCACTCGACACACATTTCAAGCACACGCAAATATGAGTTTGACTTCAAAACAAGTCGGCAATGGGACTTTAACACAAGCAGCTGACTGGACATTGAAACACACACAAATTATCTCACAAATGACTAACACAACCCCCCCACCGAAATTTGGAGCAACATCAATTTAACCTACAAGCACGTAAAATAAAAACAACGCAAAAGTGAGTGAAGAAACTTTTTCAAACGTCTTAAAAAGCAGCCACGCAAGCACTGGAGTGTTGCCACGGAAGCAGAAGTTATGATTCTTGTTCTCGGGGGCAAATCAAATCAGCAGTCAGCGTGTTTGCAGATGGAGGTGATCGTGGGCGACTTCGGCATGGTGGTGGTTCCTCGTGATGGCGCTGACACGGAACGGATCATGAAGCAGTCATCGGTGCTGCGCAAACACCAGGTTGTCAGCATCCCACTTCTTCTTGCGCTTTGGGGAACGTGTGCAGATGTGCCAGGTTAGGCTGCTGTGACCACACGCCAACTTTGTTTAATTTGCCGTCTGCTCTCAGGACAACATCGTGGTGGTGACGGACGACGGCAAGCATCCCATGGCGAAGGTCAGCTCCACGAAGAGCAGGTGAGATCGTTGCCATGGACGCGGACGGATGTATGAACAGTCAGCTTTTATTTTGAAGGAGGAGGAAGTGATGTGTTGTTGTTTTTGTGCACAGGCTGGCGCTGCAGCACGGCGACGGCCACGTTGTGGACTATCTGTGTCAGCCGGTCATCGACTATATCCTCAACACGCAACTCTACATCAATGCTTCGGGATAGGTGCCGCTCGTAGTGCTGCGCGAACATGTCTCCCGCTCGGCTATCACAACGCAACTTCAGTGCAGTGAACCCTCGCCCATGCCCCTCGCCTCGACGTTCCACATCCACCCGCATCACACCAGAGCCTAAACAGCAACTTTTTCGCCCTTTCAACACATTGACATTCAGCATACAACTTTTTCCAAGTATTTCTTTGTGCCTCTTCTCCAAATGAGAGGCACAGCGTGCTTGCCTCAAGCTGTTTATTTGCCGCGGCAGTTAGTTTACTGAAAAAAAATGGACAAATATAAGAGAAAGACAATTAACCATTATGTATTTAAATACCAACGTACTCAACCAAACCATATGATGAAGTCGAACCAAAGTTCATTAGCTTAATGCTAACATTAAATAGAAAACGCTATAGAGCGGCTGACAGTCATTGACATTATGCTAGCTCTAAACCTTTAAAACATTGGTCACTTTATGTCCGGGCATATTGCCAGACATAATCTACAAAGGTTGCCAGTTGAGGCAACCGAAATATTTTTGTTGAAAATGTTTCACCTTCAGCTTGACATTTTAAGCCCAACTCACGCAAACAGAGCATCTACGCATACAAACAGCATTCAACAATACTCACTGGCATATATTTTCTCTGCTTTAAGAGAACCCTCTTTGCCTCTTCGTCTTGCTCGTAATTACGGCACATGTCTTTGAGTGTAGCTCAGTGCTGCCTCACATGTTGTGGCACAATGTGGTATTGCACTTAACACAACTCCAAGCTCGATCTTGCCTGTTAACTGTAAAAAACGGTAAAATGAATTTGCTTCAAATGTGGAACATAGCGGAGTCCATGGAGGATAAATGGCAACTAAGTGGGGGTTCACTGTAATTGCGGGACTGATGCACACGCACGTGTGTGTGTGTGTGTGTGTGTGTGTGTGTGTGTGTGTGTGTGTGTGTGTGTGTGTGTGTGTGTGTGTGTGTTTCATGGGGCAGGGATGGGGTGGTTCACTTTGGCGCCACTTCTTGTTTTTCATCCAGTCAGCAGATGCATGAACACACAGCTGATTAGGAACTGTACAGTTTGTGCCCACATACACCCATTTTGAAGTCAATTAGCGCGTTAGCCATCGCTTGCTGCTAGGTTGAAGCGATTGGTAGTCACAGCTCCCCCTATTGGATGTCAGTGAAGACCCTGAACTGGGCTTCTCTTCATATAGCGTTCACGTTGATCCTTAAAGGTGATATATTTTGCTTTTCCTTCCCAATTCAAGAGAGTTCAACGGTCTGGTCTGCTCTGTGGCATGCCTTCAGCAAAATAGGCCAATAATGCAACAGTTTTTTGACAGCAATTTTATTTTAAATAGCGTATTTCTTGCCACCGTAAAATTGACTTGTATTGCCCTCATCCCTCCTCACATACTGCTCAACCAATGGTGAGCCCTGCTTTCATTGCGATGGCAACCAGTGGGCTGGGTTTTCTCTATTGTGCACAATATGGCCCTTTTAAAACATTCCGCGTAAATTTAGAGGAATTTAGGACTCTGAAGCTTTTTGACAAAGATCCACTTTTTTCAAAGTATGGTAGTACTGAATGGATAGTTTTTCAAAGTAAAAGCTTCAGTGAACGGATGGCTTTTCAAAGCGAAAGCCTGCGTGAATGTCTGCTTGTCAGTGTCGGTGTTGACTGTGCAGCATGTTGACACTCTGCTTGTGCTTGTGGCATGACTTCTATCGATTTATTAAAATTCAACACAAGAACAAACGCTTGGTCTGCAGCCTTTTACTCAATGTTACACCAATCGTATTGATCACGTGACAATCGATCGGCAGAAGAGGTATGGACACATTCTATAAATAGAAAAATAGGAAACACAAGGCAAGAGACTGTGGGCGTGCGTGTCTTGGCTGTCGGGCGGAAGGCTCTCATCTCCAAAAGCACCCACCTCCCAGGGAAATTGAAAACATGAGCCGTTTGTTGAGTTCCCAAACATCTCGTTGAAATTTGGACGCGCTTTTTAACATTTGGACTCATGACGTCATTAACTCACGTTTCAATTTGTCACCTGGAAGCCAATGAATATATTTGGCAGTTTTCAACGGCTTAGCACGGAAGAGGCTCCCACCCAGCTTGTCTGTAAAATTTTGGCTGGTAAACCACTGTAATGACCCACACGTCCATAGATATGGCTGTGAAGCATTGCCTTGGACTTAAGATCAGCACAGTCTTTGAGTTGAAGATAAAGATTAGGAGATGAATCTCAACTTCTCACGTCAATGAGGGAGTGAAATGGCCACATCTCGGACAAACTGAGCCACCTCACACGCCATAGGAGTATGGATATGTATGTGTCACGATGATGAGAAAAGTAGACAAAACACACAGTGAATGGCTTGGACCATGTAAAAAAAGCCAGTGATACTCGGAGTCAGCGTCGGTCACGGCCCAAAATATATGAGCATCTAGGTCACTGTTGTTTATTTTCACAAAAGCCGGTTTTCTCTGCGTTTTGGTCGGAAAGCTGTGTTTTGTGTGAAAACAAAACAACCCACGTTCTACTGCTGAATAGCTTTTAAATAGTGTCTTTTTTTGTGTTAGGTTTCTTAATAAAATTGTACAAGACTAAATTATTAGGTTTCTTAATAAAATTGTAGAAGACTAAATTATGTGGGCCTTGACAGATTAGTCTAAATGCTCTAAAATGGCTGGCAGCAAATCAGATCATAAAAGCAGCAATGAGTGCCATAATTTAGAGCACGCGCCCGACGGCAAGGACAGGCCCAGGTAGGCTGTGAAAAGGGAAGGAGATTCCCCCAAGGAATGTCACGTGGATACAGTCTCAAAAGCGGCGGGCGCCATTTCAGGGCTTCTCGATGGGGGGGCTGTTGAAGCATCCTTTGGGCACGGTCTGCAAGATGTCCTCCAGGTTGGCGATGTCCCACAAGATGGTGTCGATGTCCCCGTCTAAGAGGGCCAGTCGGCGGCGCTGCGCCGCCTCGCGGGCAATCGCGTCTCTCAGCTGAGGCTCCAGATTCGTCTCCACGTTTCGCCGGGTCGCCGCGACCGAATCTTCCAGCTCCTGAAGGCGGCTCGGGTCAAACGTGCCCGGTTGGTCTGTGGGCCGGGAAGAAGGGCAGAGGTCACAGCGCTTCTTAATATAGGCAGACACACCTGCGGGGGACCGTGAGCCCTTTTGGCCAAAAAATGAGAGGAGCTTTGGCACATAATTGAAAAAGCTTGCCCGAGAATTAGACAAGAGACCACTGCTAAGCGCTTCATGGCCTCCAGAGGGCGCCAAAAGAGTGTCAATTTCAATGTAAAGCAATGGCCAGTGCCTCCCAAAATCTATATCTATCTAGAGAAAGAGAGAGAGAGAGAGAGAGAAGCAAATGAGATTCGCGCTTCTTACTGATGTTAACCAGACCGGCGGCGATGTCTCGGAGCATTTGTCCTACAGCATCTCTGGCTTGTTTGGCATTCCTCATGGCCCCGGCGGCAGCGTCTCCGGCCTGTGGTTGAAACGCGTCACTTTGCTGTCACCACCTTTTGACCAGTGGCAGTCGACGCCTCACCTGCACGGCATCCGCTTCCAGGTTCCTGGCATTGTCAAGCTCGCCGGCGACCTCTGCGCCGACGTCGCCGGCCAGCACCCGCAGTTGTTTGGCAGCATCGTGAAATTTGCTGACATTGTTTCCAAGAGGCGGTGTGGACCTGATGGCTCCCTGGCAAGTAAAACATTTTTCGTCACTTTGTGCAAAGTTTAGGGGCTCTCCTTTCACGACCGTGTAAATCCTGTGTGGCACAATTCTGCGTGCAGGGTGGGTTAGCCTAGAGTTTGGTCATTTCTCAGATGAGCTTTGGCGGCCGGATCACTAGACATTTTTTTGGTTCGGAATTTAAGGCAATTTCCTGGACAGACCAAATATTGGATTGGATTGGATTGGATTGGATTGGATAAACTTTATTGTATGTATGTGCACTGTATGTGCAACATACAGCACCGATGAAATATGAATGTTCTTTGCTTTCACCGATAATAATATACATATTTACATAATTGTAGTTATGTTGATCATTCTTAGAATGTTAGCCGCAGAAAGAAGAAACAGAGTTGAAGTCTTGAATCTGAGATAGTCAATGAACAGCATCACTTTATGCTATGTTAGGTTGGCGGTGGCGCACCTCCAGATTGGGGATCAGGCTCTCCAGTCGATTGATGGACGCCATGGCCCCGTCGGAGTCAGCGGACACGGCGTCCAGCAGGCCCCGTGTCTCTACGTTGTTCTTGGCAGCCCGCTGAATGGTCGCATTGATGGCAGGAAGTCGCCTAATGGCGGCGTCAGCCTGTGCTTGGCCATTCGCAATCTGCTGGTCAAAACCTGAAGATGGACAGGATGCCGTGAGCCATGAAGACAGACAGGACATAGGTGGATTTTCTGTGTTTGTGTGACTTTCTGTTTACCTCTCAGAGTACCGAGGGCGGTGTCCAGCTTGTTGGTGTTGCTGTTGATGCGCTGCACCGCCCCTTTGGTGTCGGCATACGCAGCATCCACTTTGCCTGTCAGCACGTCCATGTCCTGCAAGGATCACATGACATCACGCTCACAGTCTACTTCCTGGCAATGTGCAGGATAAAACAGTAAATTGTGGCAGAGGGCCATTCATTGATTACATCATAAAATCAGCAATCATACAGAGGGCTGGATAAGTGATGCATCCAGGAAGTGCTACACTCTGTGAGGAAAGGATGCAACATGTACCAAATAGGATTGGACAGGATAGAAGAAGACAGGGTTTGTAGCTGGGCAGTTCTAAACAAACAAGCAGCCAAATGGACATGAGAGGACTGAACAGGGTGGGACAGAACCGAAATAGGATAGAAGAGAAAAAGGGTTATGTGCCAGGCTGAGCTAACTCCCTGTGGGGAAGGGAGGAAATGAGTAGAAAATAGGACAGGACAGAATGAGATGGAACAGAACCGGTCAATATCAAGCAGGACAGGAGTTCTAGAAAGGGAGTGCTACACCCAATGAGGAAGAGACACATGGAATAGCAATTATGCCACAACAGGGTGGGACAGGACAGGATTGATGGAAAATGATCCTGATGGAATTGACGACAGGAAACCCTGGCCAGTTGGCTGACGTTGTCACCAATCAGAGCCTGACATGAATTCCCACAATGTTTCCTGACCTGCATAGCATTCCTGCCTTGCTCCAGCAGATCACGGACGGCGACCGTGTCCCGCCCAATGTCGTCTCGCAATGCAGTGAAGCCCGCCACGTTCCCATCTACGGTCTTCTTCAGTAGGTTCAGCTTGGCCGCCATGGCGTCCGTCTCCCCCTGAATGAAATGGGGAGGTCGATGACGTATTAGGATGCAGAGGAGCCAGAATGTTTCATCTGGGCACTAGTTGTCTTAATGTAACAGAGTTGTACAGTTTACTTAATAAATGTTGAAGGGATACTTTTGTCCTGACAATATATGGTACCTGATACTACCAAAAAATCAGGACACAGGACACCCTCTTTTACTGAAAATTACTACCGGTAAGCCCTTTTAAACAGTGGTGGTTAATCTTTGCAGATGGCGGGACACCTGAAACTAGTTTCTAATAATAATACATGCAAAGATTAACCACTACACAAAAGAAAAACAAAATACAGATTATTTTGGTCCCCCTTGGCAAAGGGGAGGGACCAGACAAAGCATGACTCAAAGATCTTGAGCTGAAAGCTAAAAAAAAAAAAGTTTGAGGATGATCTTGGAAGGCAGAAGATAGTCAGGCATTTGATGTTCTTGGTAGGGAAGGAACAAAATCAGGACAAAAACAGCCTGACTGACTAACCGTCAGGGCGGGCGGGATGTCTCTGGCCATCTTGTTTATGTTTTCCAGCATGCCGTAGGCCTTGTTGCTCTCCACCTTGGCCTCGTCACCCACGCGGATCGCCTGGTTTTCCAAACCTTTGACCCGCGCCGCCATCCCGTCGTACCTGAGGAGAATGCGCACGCAATCAAAACTAGAGCGAGACGCTGCTCCCAATTGAACACTTGGTGGAATGAAAGGACAACATACACAGTTTTTACTCCTCCAATCAAATCGTTGACACTTTTCCCTTTGGTGACAAGGTTCCGCATCAGCTCCAGACTTTTCTCGGAGTCGCCCAGAGCCTCGTTGGCGCTCCGCTCCACTGCCACCGCCTTTGTCTGATGTCTGAAAGACAGATCCACACTTAAACACCCAAAAAAGTTGACCGAAATTGTGTTGATGAGTAGCTGTTGCACACACTTATCAGCCAAGCCTGTTGCAGCCTGCGCCAATGAGGAGAAAAGGTTTGGACCCAGAGGCGCATCTCCCGCTGGAAACTCCTGACAGGAATGACAAAAATATGTCAGAGTGGCTTAACATCAAAGTCCTTGTCCCTTCATTGTCAGAATTGCCACAACATGGCTGAATCCAGTCACCCGACACTTTTAGCCAGTCACCCAGAACCCTAACCCAGTCCCTTAACATGTGAATCTAGTCATTTGATGCCTGGATCCAGTCACCTGATTCCCCAAACAAGTCACCTAATGACAATCCAGTCCCCTAACACATCAGTTGAGTGACCTTGTATACCAGTCCAAATGTGACAATGTGACGTGAGGTCTTACAGCTGTTCGGAGACCTGTCTTGGCCTCGTCCAGTTTACGTTTCATGGCCTCCATTAAAGCCTGAAGCAGCTCCGCTTTGGTCATGTAAGTTTGTTGTCGTCGTTTGATGTCACCGGTGGCATCGGCCATGTTCTGGACATCCTGTTCCTCGGCCAGACGAGTACGATTGATGGACTTCAGACTGTCTTGCAGCCGCTTTTCCTTGTCTGTAGAACATCACAGGCGGGATTTAGATGACGGATGATGTCACAAGAAGTCCAAATGTCCGACACACGCAAAATAAGTGATGACGTCGCACCGGCCAGCTGCTCTACGTCAAGCTCCAGTTTGTCCGTCAGCTCCTTGGCCGCATTCAGCACAGCCTCCACGTTGCCGTTGTTGCCGGTATTGAGCCCGCCACCCATCTGAGAGTTCTGTATTTGCAACTGCTGAAGTTTGAAAGCTAATTCGTCCATCTGGAAATCACACATGAAGAAAGGGAATGGCTGAAATGGCTCGGATGGGCTTGTGCAGTGTGAACGATCCAAGATGATCTCTCACCTTGGCTTTGGCTCCATTAAAACAGGTGGGACACTCATCGCGCAAGTTTCCCGTCTGACACGTTGGACCCTCAAAGCCTGGTCTACAGCGACATTGACCGTTGTCATCGCACTGTGCCGAATCGGAACCCCGAAGATCGCAGTCACACGCTGCACCGCCCAAACACAAGCAATCGTCGCATTATTATCAACAAAACACCAGCATGTCATCTTGGTTCAAGTAACTTACGTCTGCAGGCGTCGTTCTGGTTGCGGCGATAAAAGTTTGGCAAGCATATTTCACAGAAGCGACCCATTGTGTTGTTGACACACTTGAGGCATTCGCCGCTGGTTCGATCGCAACTTCCCGCCACGCTGACGTCAATGTGGCCATTGCACTGGCAGGGTCGGCACAGCTGCCACCCTCCAGCGCCCCCTCCTGGCGAGCCGTAAAAACCTTCCTGACACTCGTCACAGCGATGGCCTGAGCACACGCCACCAGACAAGTGTTATAAAATCACATCAATGCGTTATGTCTCATCTTGTCTTATCTTTGGTGGACCCACCTGTGGTTCCAGGTGGACAGACATGACACTGTGGGTGTGTCGACCCAGGAAGGAGCGAGCATGGCACTCCGTCGGCACACGGACATGGGATGCAGCGTCGAAGCCACAAGTCAAAGTACAAGCCGTCCGAGCATGTCTGTGTCTCGTCTGCTGGATAGCAGTCACCCGTCTGTGGGTCGCAGTCGCCCCCCATGCAGCTGCAGGGCTCGCAAGGGCTGAACGCTCCTTCCGTCGACCTTCGCCGTTTGAAACCTGCTGAGCATTGCTGACAGAAGTCCCCCTCATATCCCGGGGGACAGACACAGGTCCGCACCCAGTGGGCTGGGCTGCCCTCCCCTCGCCTCGCCGAGATCAGATTGACATTGTCAAGGTAACCACGTCCTAGAAACAAACAACAGTTGAAGAGTGCACCGGCTGAGCCAAGATCCGACGGTAGGAGCTCACCTCTGTCTCCGAAGGTGGCTCGTATCTTGATGGCGCTCAGGTTCTGGAGGAGAGTCTGGAATTGGAAAGGGGTGAGCTGAGGCCGCCACCTGCTGCCGGGCTGTTCGTCCAGTCTGATGCCACAAAAGAGAAACCACGACACATCACTCCATCACATTTCATCCAATTCCTCAGGATTATAGTTTGCACTTGGAGGGGGATGCTGTGTCCATCTTAAACTCATTCACTCCCAAAGACGTTTTTAAACGTCTTTTCAGACTTGGTCTAGAATTGGCTGGTACTGAATGGTGAGTCGATGGGAGTTGAACACTGATGATGGGTGAGCCAATTATTGTACTTGTATGTTTATTGAACCAAATCCACAGCCGAGGAGTTTAGTTCCACACTGTTTGCGTTTCATGGTTGTATTTCACGGTCAACAGAAAGTTTCTACTCCACGCTCAACCCACCGCATTCTCAAAGCCACACACCCACACACAACACACACACACACACACACACACACACACACACACACACACACACACACACACACACACACACACACTAATAAGCAAGACGACTTCGCCTGGTGATACCACCTATCATTAAGGCGGTAAATCGGGTGTGCTCTCGGTGCGTGCACAACACACAAGCATGCAGCCCAGGCAGGAAGAAGCCAACAAAAACACTTATTATATATTATTCTCCTACAGGTGACAAAAACTGATTTTCTTGTCTTGCCCCACCCAAACCACTTCAAAAGTGGGAGCCAGATCTAAAGCGCCAAGCCTTTTCATCAACAGACTACTGTAACCCCAAATAGTTTGTGTGCCAGCCCACAAATTTTGAAATGTAAATTACATCGTGACTTCTCCTCAGCTGCCGGTTAACCTGGCCGATCTTCGACCCACTTTTCTCCAGATTGTCGCTACGTTTCTCCATTTTCTGTGATCTCTTCTATTATTTTCTTCTCTTTTCTTTCTTACCGCTATTTTTTATTTTTTTCTTCTTCGTGCTAGCGCTATTTTTATTTTTGTTCTTCATGACAGGGGTTCGCTTTGGCCTGGGGAGTCAAGTTCAGCATTCGCTTCATGATATCTGGCGCCATCTAGCGTCAGGAATGGGCATAATGTCTAGACCCCGAATATAAGACGACCCCCACTTTTTCAGTCTTATTTCAATACAAAAAACACCGTCTTATATTCGGGCCAATACGGTACTTGATACAATTTCAGTGGCGCCAGACATTAAAATGAAGATTTGAAGGAAACATGGTGGTTTGCCGCTTCATTTAATTGAGACGCAAGGAAAAAAAACATGTCTCATTTAAAAGTTGGGAAGTGCTGCGAGTCATGACTTAACCACACGAGCGGTGCAAATTCCTGGTTTGTTTCTACTTGCCGCCTGGAATGTTCCTATTTTTCCCCGAACAAGCTCCTGCGGCAGCCGGAATCTAATTGTGTTGGCGGCATTCTCACCTGAAGGTGTAGTTGATCTTCTGTCCACAAGGAACGATAGAGCGCAGGTCTCCCAGAGAGGCAGATACCCGACGACCGGAACCTTCCAGAATGACGTCATTGATGGACGGGTGTCGGATACCGCGGTCCAGACGCAGCGAGAAGGACAAGTTGTGACCGTAACTCAGCAACTTGTTGCCCAGGTAAGAAGCTGCGTAAAAGACAAACTTCATGCGGTCTGGAGGACAGGAAGTCTCGGGAAGTGCAAGGGTTAGGCATAGGCCCAAGCGGGTTGAGGTCTGTTCACACCTGGCGCGTACAGGTAAACTGGCAGAGTGTTTCTGGAGATCACCTCCATGTCCTTGTACTTGGGGGACCAGCGGGAGTGGACGTCCTCTGGGGTTAAGCCATGAGACGTTGCCGCCTTCCAGCCGTCGGGGCCTGCAAACAGGACCTATCAGTTTCCTTCCAACGGGCTTTAATTACGAAAGCTTACCGTGCTCAAAGGTGGTCGAGATGTTGTGGACGCTGTACGTCGACTGAGGAGAACATTGGCTGCTGTGACCGTAACAGAAACAGAATGCACTCCCAGAATCCTCTCTGGGTCGTCGTCTGCAAGGAAGAGAACGGAAACAAGAACAAGAGAAAGTAGAAAAAGAAGAAGACAGGTTGAGCTGGTTTATTTCAGTTGTATTTTTGTTGTTGTTGTTGTTGAAATGTCATGTTTTGGTGTTAACCTTGGTGAACAGCCTTGGGGCCCGATGGGCCCATTGGGACAGAGGTCACATTTTGTTCCAGTGACTCCTTCTCTGCAGGCACAGCGCCCCCTGCTGTCACACCTGCTGCTCACAGAACCTAGAGGAACACCAGCAATCATTCACTCATTCCTGACTCCATCGTCACACATTAAGGGAACCTTATGTACTTGACTTACTGTCGCTAGTTCCCTAAAATGTCCACTAAAAATCCTGTGTAGGGAGTACGGGTGTCAGGAATGAGTGACCAGATGATTGAATGACATCATTCCGAATGCTGCGACTGCGTTCAGAATCTTTGACTCATTCCCAGCTCCCGAATCAGTACAACGGCATTTTCATGAACTATCTACAGGTACGTCCACTATAAAAAGAAGCCGAGCATAGCGATTACATCCTAGACGTCCGCTATTCTACTTGTTTTAGAAGTTTCCCTCTTCCAACACACCTCATTCAAATGATTAGCTCCATCAGCAAATTCCGTAAGTGCTTGGTAACGATCCTGATCATTTGAATGAGGTGTGTTGGAAGAGGGAAACTTCTAAAACAGGCACTCTCCGGGACCGGAGTCGCCTACTCATGAATTAGGTGTCGAGGATGAGCGAATAATTCTGAATGGAATCATTCACTTCTTCCAGACTCCCAAATTACCATGTCAGGATTTTAAAATCGTGGACTGTATAGTTGATGACTCGAAGGTTTAAATGATTAACCCAAACACTCCCGCATCGCTTTATGGACATTTTTATATCATGGAGTGCATAGTTGACACTTGGCCTGAAACGAGCTAATCAATGGATGCGTCATGGATAGGGAGGGGTTCCCAATGGAGCCTTGAATGTTGTGCTTTGGCGGAACCCTCACCTGCGGGGTGGCAGCCACACGGTGTGCAGCCGAGAGTCGCTCCCTGTTGGTAGAATCCATCTTTGCAACGTTCGCACTGCCGACCTTGGCTGTTTCCCGAACAGTCCACGCAGCGAAGACCCCGGGCATCGCGCACACACACGCTCGAGCGGCCGTTGCACTCGCAGCGGAGCGCTATCAAACACCACAAAACAAACACGCCGGTCATCGGGAGCGGAATCGTGACATCGACTGGCGACCACTCAATTGCCTATATGTACCCTGACACAGGCGACCAGTTCTTTGTTTGACTACTACGACATTACCTAGCAGCTTGTAATTTCTTTGTGTGCCCTATCACTGGCGACCAGTCCACCATTCGTCTACAAATGCCCTGAAATTGACTGGTCATTTTCAACACTTGACATTGGTCAGTAATTTATAAAAAATATATATATATATATCATGCACACGTGTGGATTGACCAATGGTGCAGATCTGTGAAAAAAATAAAAAATGGTGACCTATATCGTAGCGTTCCTACAGCAACTTGCTCATGTCTGAAACGACTTCCAAGTTGCAGGTTTGCGCATCCATCTGGAAATCTGGACTTCCTCAGATGACTCATCACAGCATAAAAATTCAAGTGGGAATTTTTCCGAAAGAAGGTTGCCGAGCTTACAAACCACTCAACTCAAGTTGTGGCAGCAACACATGGGGAAAACAAAAAAGAAAAGAAAAAGGCTTCCACCAAAGCAAGCTCTTTTGAATGGGCCCCGTTGACAAGTATTTTGCAATATTCCGTTTCTTTTGCTATTTCTATTTTAATTGTTTTTTTTTTAATTATTATTCATGTGTTCCCAGTGGAAATGGGGCAGAGCGGCCTTTTCTCTCAAGTCTGCCTCCTTTGCTGGTGAAACTCGGCATCATTTTGCTTTCAAGTGCATCGAGATAAGGCTTCAAATCCTGAGGAGGGGCCAATTTCATCACGTCATTTAAATGGCTGGCAGTGCGTTCGCAGTGGACAAAATGAACAACAGCAGTCAAGTATTTTTTGAAAAGTAACAGTTAATCAGTTGCGGATGTAACCACCATTTTTTTTTTTCACCCTGTGGCGGGCACCTGGTCAAGACTGGAAACCAAACCGCCATCGCGGCACCGGCTCAGAAAGGAGAGCGCCAACCGCTGAGCTAAAAACCAGTACCACGGTCCATGACAAGGACCCCCTTTTGAAGGCTTCTACGATTCTTTTTCCAACATAAACACTATCAACTGCTTTGATTCTACACTTTCTACTTTTTTTGACAGTCTACCTTTACGACGTCTACTCTTATTGTACTTACTGGGAGCACTACATTAACTAGGAATACTCCAGTAATTGTGAGAACACTGTCAGGATCTCTTTGAAGTGTCCACAATTGTGGACTAGAAAGTAAGTTCAAGATCACGTTCTGGTTCAAAGTGCACACAAAAGTTAAGTCAAGTTAAGTCCGCTGATTATGACACAAAAAAACATAGACGCCGCGTTTGCGACAACAAGCAGGTTGAGTCGAAAGGTCAAGGGTCAAGTTGTAATCCGGCCAAACAAGATAGTAGCCTGGCTGATGTTATTGCGGTAAGAGGAAACAAAAGTTACTTACTTTCGGTCGCCGTGGCGACACTAAAGGCAAAGAAAACTGCGCAGAAGGAAATCCTCATGTTGACTTCTTCATACCGCGCCTTCCAATCCTACTCAAAGTCACACACACTCTGCTTTTAAAACATATGCGTGTGTCCACGGCATGTCTGGACACGCCAACCATACTGACACACAGACACATAGACACACACTCACACACACATACACGTACGCGTGTGCTGGCATGAGTGTGTGCTGGGCGTTGCTCTAGGTTTTTACAGCACCTTCAACTCCCCAACATGTCTGCTTCAGTACAAGTTCCTTCATACAGACGTGACAGACAAACATGATTAAATACGACAAACATTATGAACTTGATGATCATGATGAGCTTGATGAACTATATGGCAGAGTCCCCCGGCAGACGGAGTTTCAAATTCCACCTCTGGCAAAACTTCGACTGTCGCTGGCGAAGGCGGAGGACTTTGAGGACAACTACGAGCCTGTCGTGATGGCAATTCTAAAACCCGTTTGTGGACGCTGGCAGTAAAGGATGCCGTCAATCTGGAGAAGGAGTCCTATCCCTGTGGGACTCCGGAGGCAGCTGATTGTAACCGGCTGGCCGAGCAGAATTCTGCTTTGACAATTTCCGAGGTGAAAACTCATAAGTGGGAGGAATGTATTGATATTATTCTATGACCAAGAACTTCGAAACGACTTCAAGGGAAAGCAGTGCACCATCAACCCCCTTGTATGGCAGAGATGGCGCACCTCTGACCATGACTCATGACCTTGTGAGCCTGTGGGGAAAACACATCTAGGAACTCCTCGATCCCACGCCTTCCTATGACAAAGCAGTGTCTGGGGCATGTTCTCCTATCCCCAGGCAAAATCACAGAGGTGCTTAAAAAGCTCCTCGGTGACGCGGACCCAAGGGTAGATGAGAGCCAGCTAGAGTTCTCAAAGGCTCTGGAAGTTGTGGGGCTGTCCAGGTTGACCCGCCTTTGGATATTGGGGACGGAGCCTCTAAACAGGCAGGGACTGAAGGGGGTTCAACTACAGCCTCTGTGATAAAGTCTATTTGGGGTGCTGGTAATGAGGGTCCATTGGGAAGTTGAACCGCTGATTTAGGAGGCATCCTTAGCAGGTTCCTCGATAGCACATGTGAGTTTACCCAACCAGTCGAGATGTGCTTGGAGGGCTTTGAGAGTTTTGGAGGTTGTTTAGGGAGTACAGGGTACCAAATACGGGCTGTTCAATCACATGAAGCTAGTGTGAAAGATTAGTCGTCACTGCCGGCAGTAAGTCGGATTTATTTAAAGTGAATGTTGGATGCCGCCACGGCTGCCCTTTGTCACAGATTCTGTTCAGAATTTTTATGGACAGAATTTCAAGGCAAAGCCAAGGCATTGAGGGGGCTAGCTTGGTGGCCCCAGTGTGATGTGTCTGGTTTTAGCAGACGATTTGGTTCTGTTGTGTTGAGCCATGATATTCAACTCTCACTGGAGCAGTTTGCAGCCTGGTGTAAAGGGGTTGGGATAAGAATTAGCGCCTCCAAAATTTTAGAACCTTGTACTCGGATGGAAAAGAGTGAAGTCTCCTCTTTGGGTTGGGCACGAGGTCCAGTGCTGTATGTACAGACAGCACATTTGACAATAAAGTTGTACTTGATACTTGAAAATAAAGTTGATGAACAACACAAAAAGGACTGCAAACGTGACAGAAACGACAAATGTGATTTAGTCGATTAACAACAAACGGGATAAACGTGATGAGCAGGACAACCAAGACAAACATGAATCACTTGACAAACATGATAAATGTGAAGAACGGGACAAATGTGACAAACACGAAATGTTTCGTCTGACAAGCGGACAGGAAGTGACACACACATGCACAAGGACAGCTCATCAAAGTGATCAAAGTTTCAAGTCAAGTTAGACAAGCCCAGCAAAACACATTTCGTTATGTTTGTGTGGACATGAGGGAGCCCACTAGTGCCAGCACACGCACACGCACAGACACACACACACACACACACACACACACACACGCACACACACACACACACACACACACACACACACACACACACACACACACACACGCTACTCACGCACTCTGATACACACATGCATTTACTCAAGATTTACTCATGCTTACACACACACACACTCCCCACAAGTCTGAACAACGCGCTCACGCCCAACCTGGTTATCATAGCAACACCACACCCTGAGCACTCACACTCTCACATACACACACGAATCGTGTACTTAGCGGGTTGGGGTGGCGGGGAGACGTTGGCGCCCCCTACAGTTGAAACATGCAAATCCAGTCCCAACTACTGTGCGTGGATGTTTTTCCTGAAGGGGGCGCCACGTTGCTGCCCTGCTTTTCTTTGAACTCCAAAACCATGCTGGTCTGTGCTATATTTTGTTATCGTCATGAAAAAAGGGGTCGTTAACGAAATTATTCCGTCATCGTTGACGAAACCTCTGGACATCACAAAAATAAATTATGAAAAAACTTTGATTTTTTTTTAATATTCAAATGAAGTACTTGTTTGCCTCCCTGATGTTGTCTGATGACCAATCTACTAATTGTCCATATGTGCCATGAGAGTGACGACCAGTGCGTTGCAA
This sequence comes from Hippocampus kuda, assembly GCA_901007745.1. Classification (NCBI taxonomy): domain Eukaryota; kingdom Metazoa; phylum Chordata; class Actinopteri; order Syngnathiformes; family Syngnathidae; genus Hippocampus; species Hippocampus kuda. The sequence goes on from CAAKHF010007823.1 coordinate 16,306, forward strand.
CTCAAGTCAGACAAAAGCACAATTTATGTAAACAAAACGATATAAAAACTTTATTCAGCCAAAACCTAAGCACAACATAACATAAAAATATTGAATACTTATGTGCCTAATGAGCATGAGATGCAGGTTGATGTGGCCCTCGTGTCTGAAATGATCGCTCCAAACTTGTTGACGTCGGCTTGCGTCTTTGGTGCTAGCCTCAGCTAACATTAGCTTCCAGTTGCAGGCCACCCGCACGAGTCACACTGACTTGTGGGTAAAGATGGCAGCAGGAGAGGTAGGAACAATTTAGACCAAAGAAGAAGAAATCCAAATAACCATGGAATGCTCAGGAGCTGTCGTGAAATGTGGAGGACGAACTGAGGGAGGCGCTGTTGTTCAGTTGATGCTCAGCATGTTCCTGATGTGTTTGGGTGTGGCCTCGTCGTTCAGGTGCTTGGTGGTGTACCTGTAGGGGTCAGAGTTCAACATGTTGGCCAATGGCGAGCGAGCAGCAAGTAGGGAAGTGCAAAGTGTGACCTGAGCGCGTCCAGTAGACCTTCCACGCTGCCTGGAGGCTGCTCCCGAAGCACCCGAATGCAGCCTTTCATCTGCACGCAATCACAAATGCAATCATTGGCTTCATCTTCTTCCCGTGTGCGCATGTGCGCATAAGGTCTTACGTCAATGTTGGAGGTCTTGACGAAAGCTCCGGCCGGGTGCACGTGGTCGTAGAGGATGATGACGCCCACCATCACCCGCAAGCAAAACAGCAACGTCTCCTCACTGGTGAAACGACTTCTGTACTCTCTGCACGCGGACACAAAGTATATCAATTTTCAAAAGCGGTCAGGGGCCCGGCCGGCGGCGATGCGTTGAGGGCCTCACGGTGTTTCCAGCATGACTTTGCACACGCTGGCCATGGTGCTCAGACAGTCGGTGGTGTTGTCAACGGGAACCTCGGGATTCTGTTGATGCACGATACGCTCACGTCACGTGTACGTCGAGTTTTATTTGCAGAAATACCCGGCGCAGTACTAACATCGGAGACAAACTTGATGGTGGCGTCGCTGAGCGTCTTCAACATCGGCGTGGCGCTGGCGTAGAACAGAGACATGCGATTGGCCAGCTCGTTGTTGACTTCCGTGTCCGCATCGCCCTGAAGGACGAGGGCACTTGAACGTTACGCAGACGACGACGACGAGGCACAGCGTGCCTGCCTGCCTGAACGCGCGCGTGCACGTGTGCTTCTTACAGATAGGTTGTTGATGCGCATGCGGCTGATTGTTCGTCTGTAGTAACTGAAGTCATTCTGGATGGCCGGGATGGTCATCTGCAACATGCGGCGGCAACGTGATGAGGAAGACGAAAAAAAAACGACATGGCAGGAAGGTGAGGGTGAATATGAAGAAAGAAAGCATGATGAGGAAGAGGATGACGGAGGGAGAAAGGCGAAGGCGCCGAGACCTTGAGCTCGTCGAATCTTAGCGTGAAGTGCAGGATGAGCGCAAACTGCCTGGCCAGCGCCTGTTTGTTCTCCAGCTGCTGGGTGGGCGGGGCTTCGGGACCGGTCAGGATGTCCAGCAGGCAACGCAGACTCTGCTCTGATTGGACAACACGCAGAAGGAGACGTGCTTAAAAAACATTCGGGAGTGAAGCAATGAGTCAGCAAGTGAGTGAACAAATAAATGGATGAATGGATTAGCAAATGAATGACCGAGTGAGTGAGTCAGTGAGTGAGTGAGAGAATTCATGCATGAATTACCGAGTAACAGGGACATTGGAGTAAACGACAGAATTGCTATCAATCAGCAAATGAATGGACGAGGGACTGAATAGGTGATTGAGTGAATGAATTGAATTTTAGTGAGCAAGCGAGTGAAAGCATTACCGAGCTTGTGGGAGAACTCATAGAAGCGTTTGAGTTTAGCAACAAGGGGGAGAACGGCAGACCAGGCCTTCTCCTGAACGCCCTCCTCGCTGGGACTCTGGATGGCCTGCGCATGCACATGTGCACAATTGACTAGCGCACGTTCACACGCGCACTCTGTGCATCCATTAGCGGGGTGCGCATTACCAGCCGGATTTCCTCGCCAGCTCCCGTGTAGGCCTGCAGCTCATCCAGGATGACCTGAGCCTCCGTCAGCACCTTGTCCACTTTCTCCCAAGCCTCCTTCTCTGACAACGATGCCTCCGCATCTGCACACACACACACCATATAATTCACACTATACATGTGTGTGTACGTGCATGTGTGCGCGTGTGTGTGTATTTACATGATTGTGCATGTGCATGCCTGTATCTTACTCTCAAAGTCCAAGAAGAAGTTTCCGGCGTTGTTGTCGATGTCTCTGCTCAGCACTTTGATCAAGTTCCCCATTCTCGCACACACAAAACCTTGCAAAGCGTTCAACAAAATGATTAGACAAAGTACATGCGGTATTGACCTTTTGACCATTTCTACATTATTACATGACACTCATCAATAATTTTCACTTCTCCAAAAAAATGTGCAAAACTTGTACTCGTTTGGCAACACCCCTCAAAACTTTACCGCAACACACTAATTTGCATCGGCATCAATTTCACCGAAAGGTTCCGAGATCAACTCTTGTAAGTTCAGTTACTTTGTAGAAGCGAGTCCTGATTCGACTTTCAAGCCAGGGTTTGGCTTGCCAAAAAGGCTTTTTCAGGTAAACGGACAAAACGAAAGTTGACTTGAAAGTAAAAGAAGCGGCACATCATTTGTTGGATTAAATAAGTGCTTTCCAGCAAAGTGATTCACGATTGCAGTGTTGGAAACACAGAATGACGGACATGTGACAGACTGAGAGAATACGTTCAAGTGAGAGGACTGCAAAGAGTGAAACAGGAAGTGATGACGTGTGAGCTAAATTTGAATGAGAGGAAGTGAAGCTGACTGGTTTTAAGTCAGGTGTTTGGTCTGCATCAAGGAGTCACATCTCTGCAGTATTACACATATACGGTACTCGTATATGTTATGCATAATTTTTACGTCATTCTAGCATGTTCTCTTCAAATTTGTATTAAAAAAATGTATCTAAATTTGTATCTTTGTTTGGAACCTGAAGGGTGGCAAGGTCAAAAATTTCAAGGGGGGCTAATACTTTTACAAGGCACTGTTATAAATTTCATTATCGTTTTAGTGCTCAGGTTCATTCAAGTTTGTCATCTTTTCCCAAGTGGAACACAATTGTGAAGCGGCACAAAGTTGAAACACATTAAAAAAAAAAAACTGAGGAGGTCATCCAAAACCATACACAAAATCAAGAGGGGTGAATAATTTTGCACGCCCCACTTCTCATTTTTTATTTGTTTATTTTTTTTAAGCCTACAATAATGCAAATTTAATTCCACTTCACAAATGTTTGCCACTTGGGGGTTGATTCGTCACAAAAAGTCCAATTTTAGGGCTTTTGTTTGAAGCCTGAAATGAGGTAAGGGGTCATAAAGTTCGCAAGGCACTTTATGTAAATATGTCACTAGATCACATCGCAGTTTTGTTGTGCCTGTATGTTGTTTTCATATTCTGTGCACTCTGCAGAAAGGTCTACATTGCAAATGAGAACCTTACCTGCACGATAACTTACATGAACTCACAATTCAAATGACAAGCATTTTGTCATCATGAGATGCCTACATGCTGCGCACACACACACACGTACGTTGTGACCAGAACAAAAACAATTGTCTTGAAGTCATCGTGATGTATTTCAACTGCAATTGTTATTCCTCATTATACCGTATTCCGAAACCTTTATCAGTCTCACAATAAGTGTTTTTTTAATTATGCATTTTATTACGAAACGGAATGCAATATGGTGGCACAAAATCCTGACACTTGTGTGTGTTCAACGTGCATTTTGGTGACTAATGTATTATTACGCTAAACAGGTGGCGAAAATGCAAAATGTGAACAAGATGCAATTTTACAACAAGCAGTTCCTACTATTTGGCCGTCATAATATTAGGAACGCAAGGAGATGGTGTCGCTAATGAAGTGGACGCCGAGTTGTATGCTGTCTGTAACCGGAAGTGTGCGTCTGCATTCATGTTGCTGATGGGACCTCCAGCCGAAACTTTTTGCTCCATCAAAAAATCGCAACTTTTGGAGCACAAAGACTCCACTCGGAACTTGGTTGTCGAGTCTCAACAGGACCTGGCGAGTCTCAACCGGCGCGACCCACCCAGACCCAAACCCGCAGAGACCCAGACCGAGACCTAAATCCCGACCACCATCCCCACCGCGGTGCTCACCTTCGCCGATCGGTGCGTGATCGAGGCGGGATCGGTGCGGGTTCAACGGGTTGGCTTTGGCGGGTCCAGGTGATCCTACATGCCGACAACCCGGAAGTGGGCGACTCGGCGCTGCGCTCACTATAAAAGGAAACGTTTCCTGAATGAGCGACCAATCGGCGGAGGCGCGGGAGCCACGACGTCAGCGGAACGTGAACGCCTCATCAAGATCATCAGAAGGCAACACGACGAAAGGAACATGAACGCCACGCGACGGGAAAGTCGACGTAGCATCGGTCACCCCCAAAACAAGCACAAGTAACAAAAACACTATTTCGGTTTATTTTAGAAAAATATTATTTCTTTGCTCAAACAACACATCATCATCATCACAACAATGTTTCGTGAAAACAATTAACGGTTTCAAAACTATTGCAGTAATGAAGTTTGTCTCCGCCACTCTGCTTCTCCCTGCCGGAAGAAAACCAAGAATTACAGTACATTCTGCATGGGGGTGAAGTGTTCGGAAAATCTATGGTTCATCATCTAAACGTTCGCGTCGTCAAGGCGCTGACAGATTCGATGAAATGATACCAGTACACTCTAAATTTGATGAAATCAGGAGGAACTGAATGACATCAGATTACATTAAATGTTATAAAGTAAAATTTAATTAAAGTAAATTAATTTATGTGAACTGCAATTTAGATTAGGTGTAACAGGGCCAGAAAAAAACTCACTGTATTCTACTAGAATTATAAAAAAATTGTGTGAAATGATATTTACCTGATGTGTTCTTTAACTTTATCTTCCATTATCTACTTCAATAATTAGTGTGGCTATATGTATAACAACACGTAATACAAATGTCTTCAGCTTGTAATTATTAATGTACATGTGAAGTTTGGTAATTGTTTTGGAGTACATACAGGTTGGCTATAAAGCATTTCCTGTTTTGTGGCGAATGAATAATGTGTCATGGCTAAGTCCAATTCAGAGCCTGAAGTTGAAGGTCGAGTGTATTGACGAGCTTGTGAATTCTTCGCCTTTGCGTTTAGATGTTTTATTCACATGTGTTACTGTTACGACAAGTGTACAAAATGTCCAGAAATATTTTCTATCCTTTCGAATCAGTAAACAAGCAATATGACGAGCTCACAGTCCACGGACTTTCGTTCCTTCAGTCTGTTTGGACACCTGCGATTGAAGGATCCCTTCCGACTGAAATAGCTTTGTGAACGGATGCAATGGTGATATCTAGTGGCCATTTTGGCGAACTACATGTATGTATAAGAAATGGCTATACATTATAAAATACAACATTTGATGCCCCCTCCCTAGTCATATGGGACGTTGGACAACTCAATATATTTATCCTTGTTGAAGTCGCAGGTCTTGAAATGATTCAGATCAAGGTTGAAGTCAATCGGATCAAGCCTGCAGGACAAGACAGGCAAATAATTTGGAAAAGGGGGCACTTGCTCGGGACCCAATTAACCAATAAAAATCAGACATTGCTTTTGAATTGTGGTTTTATAGAATTATTTTTAAAATAACCTCACGAAACAGGTCAAGACAAAAATGATGGTAGCCCTGAAAAAGATTGGAAATAATTTGGCCATCGGGTCATGTTTAACCAAGGTGTGTCCTCTCATTAGCATTGCAAATGTCTTGACACTTGTAATCAGTCAATAGATCTCTTTTAAGGGTGAAAAGTAACCACGGGGCTGTTTGATGACATGGCGTGTAAACACTGTAAACATGGACCAAAGGGTGCAAAGGAGCCCAGAACAACCTTTGTGTGCCTGCGCGCACAGTTTTAATGTGTTTCTGCGTGAAGAGGAAGTGACGATGGTGGTTCGTGGTTGCTCTTGTGCAGGTATTCTCCTTTCCTCAGGACTTCCTCATTCATCACTTTTCCCACCCAAGTACAAAATGGACTACTGTATTTTAGCTTTGACTTGGCTTGTGAATGCATACTCATCTCTTGGCCAACTTTTCTTCAGGAAAGCCATCTCTGGTCGAAGCTTTTCTTGACGAGTCAAACCTTCCATTCAACACTGTGTTTGTGTAGTTTGCGAATTAAAGATCACATCTATGTTGTTCGGAAATTCCAAGATCTCTCTTTCTTTCTTTCTCTCTCTCTATCTGACACTCACACAATAACGCAGTGTAAAAAAAGACAGAGAAGGAAGGTTTGCACATTATAAACATAACCCACATCAAAATTCACACATGCCTGTGGTGCTTGCAAGTTGTCTGTGTGTGTGTGTGTGTGTGTGTGTGTGTGTGTGTGTGTGTGTGTGTGTGTGTGTGTGTGTGTGTGTGTGTGTGTGTGTGTGTGTGTGTGTTTCTAAAAATAGAATTGGACAAAGTAGGCCGGGTTCCTCCCTGCTCGGAATTTTCCTTTTCGACCTTACAAGGAATTGGAAGTGAGGGGGGCCTACAAATACACAGATACACACTCTCGCCTTACAAATTCCTATCAAATGTGCTTAAAGAATTTTGAAATGCTAGATAACATGCTAAGAGAGGTTAGCAATGCTCATGAATACCCCAACTGAAGAGATTGTAAAAATGCTAATAAGCATGCTAACACAGGTTAGCAATTAGGGTTGCCATCTTTCAGATGTCTGTCTTTTATTTTGTCCAATACTGTCAATTTCAATGTTCACGTTTGTGTGTGACAGACGCATTGGACAATTAGGAATGGTTCAATACCGGACGCAATGTTTAATTCCCAATTAAAAGATGATTCCTTATTTTACGGGTATGGGTGGCAAGCTTATTAGCAATGCTAATGAGAAAGTAATAGATGCTAGCAAGCAGTGACAATGCTAATAATGCTTTATTAGCAATGCTAATTCACATGCTAACAGGTTGTATGCATGAGGTTGAACATGCAAGTTAAAGTTGTTGAAAATGCCAACCATGTGATTCTGTGCATTGTCTGTTTTGGACGAGCATGTGTGTGTAAAACAGACTATAGCAAGCTCTGCGAATCATGAGGCTTTTATTTGTGTATATGTACAGTGTTAAATGTGCATGATTGGTTTGCGCCATTAGTGTACAAAACTTTATTATGCATTCATGTTGAATATATGTATTGAGTGGAAAATAGAAAATGGAAACTGTTGAGCTATTGTACTTGTTGCAGACTCCAGTCCCCATTTTCCATTTTGCCCTTGGCCGCCATTTCACGACGCGTGTGTGCGTGTGTGTGTGTGGGAGAGAGAAAGAGAGAGAGAGAGAGAGAGAGAGAGAGAGAGAGAGAGAGAGAGAGAGAGAGAGTTGAACAAAGATACAGTGTGTTTGTGTGACATGCAAAGACACAAACAAAGTGAACGTTTTGATTGACTTTGATTTCTGTAAGTCAACGTGGAAAATTCGTGCGTAATTACGCTCGTGTACGTGTGGCTGTATTGGAAGGACTTAACACGAGTTGTTTTTATGGGGTAAAAAACACATTTTTAAAATGAAATTGTCATTGACTCGATACAAATTTTCGTCTTCGTTGATGTTATATTTTACATTTAAAAACATGTTTTCAAACAATCGACCGGGAAGAGACGTGCGTGTCCGTGTCACCATCCAGTGGCCGAACGCTGTATTACCCCGTGTATTAAATGCCTTCTGCTCATTTCAGATTGCTAAACCAGTAGTTAAATACAATATTAGTATTAAACATTGAAAATGACGCTAAACCAGTAAATGTATCACAACAAAAGAGAAGGGATACATTTTTTCGTGAAACGCAGTTTATGGATCAAACAGTGACAAATATTTCATTTGTGGTAGTCACTTCAATGACGCTGGTGATCTTGGCAGCAAAACCCGTCCGCGTGTACGTGCTGAAACAGGTCCCAATGCTAATGAGGTCGACTAACATGTAATTGCGAGAAGCCACCAGGAGGTGGAAACAAAGTCTTGAGCATCAACGTTTCTCCCAACTTTTCACTCCACCAAGTTGCACGTGAAAAATACTTGACTCTGCAAGTAGCACGATTAAGACCAACAGGAAAATTCTGTAACATACCAGGCGTAAGTGTCCATCAAAAACAAGACCGAGTTTTTATGGCTAAACATTCATGACACTATTAAAGATGTATTGTACATACATGTGAAATTAAAAAAAAAACAATGTAGTTCGAAACAATTTAAAAAACATTCATTTTAAATGCAAATGTTTGCCAAATACACACAATCTGTTGCTACAAAAATGTAATGTATTCGAAAAGTTGAGAAATATAGTGCAGTTCAACAGTTTACATGATTTACAGTAACAGAAATACGTTACGGATAAACAGTTGTGACATTATTCCTTGTTTATAGCAGTAGAAGCACTCATCATTTCTGCAAAAGAAAAAGTAAATAGAAGCGCACTCCATTGAGGTATTTCTCACATTTCCATACAAGACGGAACAGATTCGAGCATTTTAATCTTTGGGATGTCTGAAGTGCAATGTTAGTGAGTACAGAAGCTGCTCAAATTGTGTTGGAAGGCGGCAAAAGTACCTGAGGGAGCGCAGTGAGCACCTCCCCCACCTGCAGAGCCGCCCCCTCCCCCGAGGACTTGAAAAGAAAACACTCCTCTCATTGTCATGCGTGCACTTTTTATGCGAACAAACCACCACGTACACCGATCTTCCGTGTGTGTGTGTGTGTGTGTGTGTGTGTGTGGCCACCTGCACTAATGCTACTCATTCCTTACAGAGGATCAAGAATACATGCCAGAGAATATTGTTACTTTTAGGGC
>CAAKHF010007823.1:37088-60614 GCA_901007745.1 Hippocampus kuda
CCACACCCACCCACACAGACACACACACACACACACACACACACACACACACACACACACACACACGCACACACACACACACACGCACACACACGCACACACACGCACACACACCTAAGAGGCAGGGACTCTATTTTGGACAAAGTTCCCAATTGAACAAGGCAGAAAGGGTATAAAGGGCGGCAGGAGAATAACAAGGAGGAAGGAGAGGAAGTAGCGGTGAATGAGGCGGAGGGATTTCCGCTTCCAACTTTGACACGAACGCACTCAAAGCGCGTGCGCGAGATGCAACTCGCGCACGCGCGCGGCTCTACTTGAGCACAAACAAGTTCGGGTCTTTGCCGTTTTCTGCTCTGCTTCTTCAGCCGGCACGCACACGCGCTGGGCGGGGAGCGGCTCGGGAAACCCGCTGCGTGTTCGCGCGCGTGTGGTTGGGGACGTCACGACGAGCCACCCAAGCGGTGCCGTCCGGTCCGGTGCCGTCCAGGTCTGACGGTGCTTTTCATCTGAACTCGTGCTGGCGGGACACGTCCCTCCCTCCCACCAGCCGAGTTTGAGTTTGGAGTTGTGCACTTGGTCGCCTGCCGACATTCTGCTTGTCCGGACGTTGTCCTCCCGGCCGCCGAACCCGATCCCGGCAGCCGAGCGCCTCCGAGCCGAGTCGAAGCGGAGGCGCCATGCCGGTCCGAAAGAAAGGTGAGGCACTAAAGGTGGTGGTGTACGGTTCCGGTTGTTCTGTCGGTAGCCTAAGCCGCTTTCTCACTAGCCAGCTAGCAATCATGCTAGCCGCTCCCCGCCGGGAGGGCGAAAGTCCAAATGGCGTCGAAGCGGAGCCCAAGTTAGTTTCTCAGTCAAACGAAGCGTCAGCTGTGCCGGGCCGGCACCTCGCGTAGAGCCGAACCGGGCCGCGGAGGCCCGCCAGTGCGACTGCTAGCTGCGTAGCTCGACATGCTAAGCGAGTTGAGACGGAGCAGCTGACGTTTGGCCAAAGTGGTGACAAACTTGACGCAAACTATCGACCGCACGCCACACCTCGCCAAAACCTCCTTACGCGCCCTCGTAGGCTGCTCAAAAGCACCAAAAGGGTTCGGAACTCGACCGACGGTGGACGGCAATCACAGTTAAACACTTTTCTCTGAGTTGACCTCAAGATTTGACTGGCACTTCTCTCAGGCTATCGCAAGAAAAATTAGTCGGACCCTCTTTTTCTTGGCAATGATCGGTCTCAGATGAAACTCACTCTTAACGGTTCAGTGCCCTCAAACCAAAATAAAGTTTATTATCGCGTTAATGCATCCCAGGTTTTACTGTTTAATCTGATCAATTTCAGGTAAAAATGTAAAAATGACACACTTTAACCTAAGTTCGGCCTCCGCATTTGCCGAACAAATCGGAGCAATTGGGTCAGCCGCCGAATATTTTGTCTCACGAATCAGAGTACAAGGCTAAGTAAAAAAAGGTGCTGCGCAGATATTTAGTCTAAATAATTATTATCATATTATTGATAATAGGCAATGAGTCAATGAATGAATATATCAATTGAACTCAAAATTTCAAATATGGATGTTGCAATACGGCAGGATATCTTCATACTTTATACATGGGCCATGAATGAAAAAAAGACCACAAAGTGCATTGTAAAGGCACATCGCCCCCTGTAAAAATGAAGAGTAAATTACAAGAAAAAAAATTGATAGCTTTGCCTTTCTGTGCCAGACGCCCAGCGTGCGCTGTCCTTGCTGGAGGAATACCGAGCCAAACTGCAGCACGCCGATGAGCGGCAGCTGCGCGTTTCCATCCAGAGGGTCATCGACATCTTCCAGAGCAACCTCTTCCAGGCCCTCATCGGTACGTGCTTCATCTCGGGTCCTGAGCACAACCTTAACGCTTAGGAAAGCCTCGAAATCATCCTGGGCCATTCAGCCATTTTGATTCAATCAAGATTGTCACATTAAAAAAAAAGTCTCTCTCTCCGTGCCTCCTTCAAATCCACCAAAATCGTGTTCCCCCACCCGCTTTCACCAGGTCTGAAATTTACTCTACTTTCACTCACCAAATTGTGCTGGAGGTGCATGTAAAAGAAAGTGCCTCCCTTGTCTTGTTTTGTTGTTTTTGTCCCAACCGATTCATTAATTAATTTTAAACATAATCCATCAATGGATTAATGGATGACAAAGACAAATGTTAGTTGCAGCCCAAGTGGCCTATTCAATGAGACTGGATTGATGTCTGAGGATGAGCTAAATAGTCAAATGCTGACCACTGATGACTGACAGGTTAATAGCCATCATTTCAGTGTGTGTGTGTGTGTGTGCGCCGAAGTTGTTTGTCGGTGTTTGTGTGGCTGGCCGCCGGCTAACGGGAAGCAAGGAATGTGGTCCGCCATGTGCGTCTTCACCATCATCATCCTCATTGTTGCGAAGGCCGGTCCGTGGTAATGTCATTAGGATGTTTTCTCTCCGTATGGGCGGAGTCACATGCTCAGCAACCGCAAGGAAGGAATAGAAATGCAAGGTGTTAAGATCAGTCGCATCACTGAGGTTGGAACATCAGCAACCAGCAGTTCTCATCTTCTTACTATTTTCTACAGTTTGGTTTTCTTTCGTAGCAGAGATGCTTTAGCACAACAGTGTCAAACTCGACAGCACAAGGGTTCAAATCTCAAACTTTGTGATAAAGGGGTATACAAATAAATGTGGCTTGACTTGACTGAACACAGCGTCACTCTTATTAAATCAGGTAGCTTAATGCTAACATATCATATATCATATCATAGCATATCTTTTGAGGTCCTCTGAAAGCATCCAACCAATATTATACTAACACAAACCCAGCTGGAAGACTTCCAAATAGACCCGAAAACAATTCTCACAGCTTCTGCCCCTTCGAACCAATCAGAACTGCTGCACTTTATCGGCATATTTATTAACATTAGCACGACCTGGCTGTGTAATGTGAATTCTCTGCAACTTGTTCGATATTCATTGGGTGCACTCAGTCAAGCCGCCGCTTTAGTTGGTGCTTTTGCGGCTGGAGCAGGACGCCACTCAAAGTCAGGCAACAGCAGCGGCAGGCCCATCCGCTTGTAATCCCTCTGTGGACATGACGATTACACCCCCGCCCCCCTTAATCCAGTCCCCCAACCCCCGAGCGGCCGAGACGCTCCACTTTGCTGTTCTTGTCCTTCTTCCTCTGGCCTGCATCCACGCCAGCAGATGGCAAACATCAACTCTCACTTGAATCATCTGTTCCTCTTCTTCTCTTGCCTCCATTGTCCTGCGAGACAGGGCAAATGACAAACCCGCAATGCTTCACAACACACACGTGCTTTCACACGGTGTGTCCTGAGAGGACTTTTTAGTGCTGAATTTTGAAATGTTTGAAACACTCGCCTGCTGGCCTCCATCAAAAGGGAGTGGAAGTAGGGATGGGGGCATTTATTTTTATGTGAGCGTTAGTATTTTGAATATTTCATCTATTTTTATCATTTTTTTTTCCATACTCAAAAGGTTCCCGAAATAAACTATTTTTTTTGTCTCCACAATACCTCCCCTCTCAGTTGATTGTCTAACAACACTGTAATATGCACTCACACAGGGAAGGGAGGCGCAGCGTCATGAAGGAAGGAGGCGCCGTGTGAGTGAGGAGGTAGCGGCCATTGTGTGGGAATGCGCTTGAGTGTCAACAAGGAGGACATACAAATATCGCCAAAGCAACTCATTGACTGCTAGCCGTTTCTGAGCATCCCCACTTATCTCTCAATTTTGTTCGAATTTGGCCGAACGAAACTTTTATCAGATACGGAACGTGGGCAAATCTCACCAAAAACAGGAGATTTTTTGTGAAAGGAAACCTGTCAACCAGAAGAGTGCCTTTGACGCTGCTATTGTTTGCTTTGATTGCCACCTCACACTGTAAAGGCACACTAAGAAGGAGCTTTTGAGGGCTAAATAGTCATTCCTCTTCAAATAGCAGAAGAAACTCGGTGCCAGCAATGCCACTGCCAAAATGAATCATATGCCAACAACTGACTGAGTAGTCGCAATATTAGAAATGTGTTTTCCTGATTGTTTGTATTATTATCCAGTATTGCCTCCTGCTGGCCAGGTTGGGCACACCAGAAGGAACAACACAATGAATCGGATTGCAGCATTTCATTACAACGCACAACAGATGTAATTCTTGATATTCTCTTTATGTACAATATTAAGTACAATATTATGTGTTCTTTTTTTTTATTTAAAAAAACAACAAAAAAAAAGTTGTTTTTTTTTGTTAGTGGGCATTTCTATTCATTTCAGCAAGGAAGGATGATTTGAAGCACCGTTTAAAAAATATATATATTTTTTTAAGTTAGTACAAGCATTGTCATGCAATAAATTCAACATGCACCTCAAAGCACCACTGCATGACAGTCAGCAGGTGGTGCTCATCACATTGTTGCATCCCAGAATGACACCTTTGCCGAAATGCTTGCGTTACCATGACAATGTCTCGTTCTTGTGGGCCGCAGATATCCAAGAGTTTTATGAAGTGACCTTATTGGACAGCCAGAGGTGGGCAGAGTCTTCCAAGCCGGTGGACGGCGTTGCTCTTTGGGAGTTCTCCAGCCTTCAAAGCGCCACCGTCACATCCGACACGCTGCCCAGCCTTAGCACCAGCATCGAGGTAAGATGCTTGCAGCCCATTCGCCCCGACTATGCACAAATCCAACTTGGCTAAGTTAGTGGATTCCCTAGCGCCTCCGTTGATGTGCACTGCTGACGCGACAACATAGCTGTGTCGAGAAAACTATTGATTCCTATGATTTCCAGTGCTAGCAGTGAGTCATGAAACCTTTTAGCCAACGTGGCAACAGTGTTAACATCTCCAAGCCACATTTAAGTCGTTAGCCGCGGTGGCATCTATTGGCGTTCAGCCTGGCCGCCATCTTGCATCATGTGCCCTGCATGCAAGCACATGGCAGAGACAATGTAGCCCAAGAATTGGTAGCAGTCAGCAGCTGCTTACAGTTAGCTATCAGAACCGTTGGGACATGCCTATCTTTTTGTTTAGTTTCATTCAAAGCGTGTTTGTGTGATTTGCAATGCACCAATGTTAAAGAAAGGGAATCCGTCTCGGCATTTTAAAACGGAACGTAAGCTACGATATGATGTTTCCGTCTGCTTCTTTACACGATGAGAGAGTGCGTCCCTGCCTCCCTGTGTCAGGTTTCTCACTAAGGTAGGCAACAATTTCGTTTTTTACACACTCAAGAGATCTATTTGGGTTGTATCTGGTTCATTTTTTTGGTTTCGTTCTGGGTCTGTTATAGCTCTTGCTCAGCATGACATGCGTGCGCGAGTGCGCGTATGTACTGTATATGCATGCATGTCCGTAAACTGGTCAACTGCGGGAGGCTGGCTGCTCGCAAAGTTGATCTTGGGTAAAAAAATGGTTGGACACATTACATTGACTTATTGGAAGCAATCGTTTGAAGGCGATATGTAGAAAAACTGAAGTTGCTTGGAGGGAAAGACGATGGGGCGGGGTGGAGCTTAAATAATTTTTCAAAATCAGATGAAGCCAGTTTGTTCTCCAAAGTGAGCCATCACAACATTGTTAATTACGTGATTGGAAAGATGAGGACCTAAACATGGGAGGAATTCTCTCAACAGCCTGGACTCTTATGACATGCAAGACGAAGAAGAAATGACAAGTAGATTAGCAGCCACTTTGTTTTATGTATCAATTGTATCTGTAAACAAGATACGTTTTTAGGGATGACCATACAAACCCAACAGGGTGGTCTTAAGAGGTCCACATCCTAGGACTTCTCGATAGGGTGCCATGGGGTCCCCCAGAATCAATAAGATTTGCCAGTTACTCTGTGTTCACACCACGCAGCAGCTTCTACAATAGAACAAACATAGATGGAGTGACAGGAGAGGACGTGGTTACGTTGCCGCTGCTGGTTTCCGGTTGAGCACTCCGGATGGGATCAAAAGCGCAAACTTCATTTAAAAGTTATCACGTGCCGTGTTTGCAAATACGCTTGCAGATTGGCAGTGTTTCCTCCCTTCGGTGAAATATCGTCTTTGCAAGTTGCCCTGCTGTTTTCTTTTTTTTTGTAAAGTGGAAACAAACTTTCGAGGGTTAGCCATGGTGACCGTGACGGATTCCACTGAATTTGAGTGACTTGATCTTTTATCCATGGTGATGATGATATTGATGATGAACACACTCTTTGTGTCCCCCGCCGCCAACGGCAGGACTCGGCCCTTCTAAATGAAATCCTGCACGTGTTGGGGCAGGCCTCGCGCTCACCAAAGTGTGACACTCAAGTAAGTAGTGCGAGGGAGTGTTGGTAGGCGGGCCTCCGCATGTCGCATCCAATCATCTCGGTGGGAGCATGCAAGGGGGCGGGGCCCGTGCTTGCTGGCAGCTTGTGCACGAGCGCAGACGACCTGAAGATGTCGCAGCGGCGCGCACGCCGGCTAGTGTGGGTCTCCGGTAGCCGCCAGCGACATGTTGAGGCCATCACCTGCGTCCTTGTCTTGTCACGTACTTTCATGATCAGCCACTTCCTGTTGATGATGTCATGACGCAGCAAATACACGGAAGGTTTGGGGACCACTTCACCAAAGTCGAGGTGGTGCCACTGCATCTCGCTGTCATGTCGGTGGACTTACTGCGTGTGTGCGTGTCCCATTGTGAATGCATGCATGCATTTGTGTGTGGATGTGTTTTATGTGTGTCAACGTGTTTCTTTGTGTGCAGGATGGTGTGGGTGTGTTTATGTGTGTGCACACTTGC
This sequence comes from Hippocampus kuda, assembly GCA_901007745.1. NCBI lineage: Eukaryota > Metazoa > Chordata > Actinopteri > Syngnathiformes > Syngnathidae > Hippocampus > Hippocampus kuda. The sequence continues at coordinate 43,884 of CAAKHF010007823.1, forward strand.
CTGTTTGGGCTGTGTGTGGGTGTGTGTTGTGTGTGTGTGCTTGCGTTAGTTTGTATGTTTGTGTGTGAGGCATCTGTTGTCCTGACGTAAACTTTGACCTGATTGTGAGGGTGTAGGTGTTCACGTGGACCCTCTCTCGACGCGGCGATGACTGCATGTAAATGCGTGTGTGCGTTGGAGTTGCGCCCACACCCCCAGACAAGATGCGTTTGCACTCCACGTTGTGTGTGAGGCCGCGTGGCAGAAAGAAGTAGAATAGGAGCAACAGTTGGATACGTTTCTTGCCATGGGAAATTTGGATGATTTCAGTCCAGGCGACAGTTGTGTCGGACTTGCCTAGTCTAGCACTTGACTAATTGTAGTTGTGGTCTAGTCCAGTTATCGTTTAGTTACATTCAGCATTTGCTCTGTTTCTGGTGTGTTTGGAGTTGAGTCTAGCACTATTCTATATGTAGTCAAGGACTATTGTCAAGTATTATAAAAGTTTACCATCGAACCACATGTGAACGAGAAGCTCCTTAAAGCTTATTGGTTGGGGGCTCAGGACATTTCTATACATACAAGACAAATCAAGACAACAATGTCAAAACAAAAAATAAAAACAACTACATTTATTGTACTTTTCCTGTACTAAGCCATGTGAAGCTTTTTCTCTAGAGCGAACATCTATGGGGAGGTTGTTTTAAAGTGCTGTGTAAGTACAGCTGAGTTGAGTACATTTATTTTTAGAGGTTGAAGTGGAAATAAGTGGAGATTGGTCGTGGTTTTGGAATATAAAGCCACGCTAAGCTTTTTTTTTACACACAAGATCAAACGTTTTAAACTGTGCCGAATGTTGGCCACGATGTGCTGCTTGGAGAGCCACGTTTTTTTTTTCTTGAGAGGCTACTTAGAATTGAACAACCCACTGCTGTAAGAAGCGACGCGTTGCCTTTGGGAGATCTCGTGGGGGAGCTTTGCGATTTCCCACCGGCCTCAAATGCCGCGCCAGCAGCGGGCAGGACCTCCGCGCGGCTTCGGCTGCTCCCACGGAGGAACGAGGCGGCTCTTCGTTGAGGCTGCTGGCTCACTCGCTGGTTGCGCTCGGAGTGTGCGCTTGATGAGGCGCTTCGCTGCGGTGGGGCCGGCCACGGAGCGATGGACTGTATTTGTATCGTCACTACCAAGGTAACCGGACAATTCGCGTCGTCACTCGGTCGCTCTTTTTAAACGGTGCCGATTGTCTGGCCACGTCGTCTCCCGTTGAGGGAAGCAAGGAGGTTAGTCGAGGCGGCATGCCGCGCCTGCTGACAACTTTATGCTGCTCAAATGCTGCAGTTGGCTAACGGAGCCTGGTTGTGGTCGGTGACGTGAGCAGCGGCAAATGGTGACGTCACACTGTTGGAGTTGGCTTCTCATTGGGCGAGACCATGACGTCACGAGTGCTACTATTGTCACAGTAATTTTAGCTAATGTAAAGTCATCAATGGAACAGAGTCAAGGACAACATCAAAAGAATTATATTGCCACTTTTGTGACTTGACTTCACTTTCAGCTTAATGTTAAGTGGAACCGTTACCGTGGCAACAGCCACTCCTCCGACGGCGATCTTTTTCTTCCTCCATGCACAAGTTTCACTCCCAAGTGGGACTGTGAGGCTTGCGTGGAGGGCGTGGCAGTTGGTTATGACGATGATGATCAGGTCCTTGCCCTGCAGGGGAAACTTTGAAGCCAGCTGAGGGGGCGAGGGTGAGATGCAGGTGAGCCCAGGCTGGCAGTTGCTGTGGCAACCATGCCCAACATTCAGAAAAGCCAGCCGCGATCGAGATCCAGGCCAAATGTGGTGAATCAGCAGAACACGACGATGCATCGTGTTGCCGTGGAAACACATTTGGTCTTCTCGGTTTGCTTCGTTGTATGATCGAGCTTGTAACTCTCGTATATCATGTCGGTATATTGCATCAGTTTTACCAGTTAAAGGAAGGAAAATTGGGCTGCATGTTTTGCATTAAACTTTTCTGCAAATTTTTTTTTCATGAACTGTAATGCAAGTAATGACTTGTTTTCTCAGTATTTGTTCCTCAAACCAAAATGGAAACCGATAATGACTCGTTTTTCGCATTTCCAGTGTATGGACACGCCTAGTCCTTTTGATATATAAAATTTCACTGAACACAATAACAAAATATTGCGAAGGAAGACCTTTCGTTCTGATGCAAATGGTGATTCACCCATGTGTCAGACTGCCGCAGTGTAGCACTACTGCCGAGGAGGACTTAACTGGATATCAGATTATTTTTTTTAAGTATCAGTAACTAGTATCAGCAGACTCTACGATAACCTTAAAACAAGGCCGCTCTAGGCCCAATACAATACATTGGTACTTGCATGAAAAAGAAGGCAACTTTCACCTGAAGGAGAGGACAAAGACGACCAAGTAACACAAATCAAGTGAAAGCTCCCTTCCCATTCAAGTTGCCTTTCGACCCATGCAACTTGTGCCAGATAGAAAAACATTCAAATTGAACGACATGTCCGAATCGTCAGTTTTGTCTTTTCATTTGTGCAGAAAATGGGAAAAATTATTCCTTGTCAAATTTTTAAATGTGGTTTTTGGAAGGAATATTGAGAAAATAATTTAGTATGTTTTTATTTCATAAATGTTTTTTTTTTTTTTTAAACAAGAATGAAGGACTAATGCACGGATTTGCTAAGTCCAGGACCAGGTTCTCCCATCAGGGCATCAAGACTATATGCCGGCTGGTGACTGACACTTTGTGTGTGTGTGTGTGTGTGTGTGTGTGTGTGTGTGTGTGTGTGTGTGTGTGTGTGTGTGTGTGTGTGTGTGTGTGTGTGTGTGTGTGTGTGTGTGCGTGTGCGTGTGTGCGCGCGGGCATACACGCGCGGTTGCGCTCTGCACTGAGACACGTGTGCAGCATTGGGTGCTTTACCCCTTGAAGCTCTTCATCCTTTTGTGGAAGGCGACTCCCCCAACAAGAACACAAACCTGTTCTGCACTCGTACGGATGTGCATGCGCACTCGCTTACTGGGTCATGTGAGGGATGCGCACGCATACATGGAGTGAGGGTAAATTTAGAAAGTGGTCATCACATTGCAACCTGTCAGCTAGTATCAGTGTCTCTTGCGTGCGTGCCCCTTACGCACTACATTCCCCATGATCATCTGCTGCTGTTGCTATGGCGAAGAGGGCAGGAGGAGGAGGTGGAGCGGGCGCCTCCTGTGATGGAGTGTCACATCAGATCTATGCCGCTTATATCTGCACAGAAGAAGTGCGTGGGTGTCGCAAAGTGACGTGGAAACGCTTTTATTTATTTTATTTTTGCTGATTTCTTCGTGTGATGTCACTTCCTACCACTTCATCTCCCTTCTCCATCCTACACGCTCTACCTTCCCTCGAGATATAGCCCACCGAGCTTCTCGTGAGTCATGTGACCACGCTCGATCTCCCCTCGCGCCAGGACCATCACACGCACACAGTGAAGAGACGAACGCCAATGAGAAGCTTGACGGGCGAGGAGGACTTCATCCAACCAGAAGAGGTAGAGGAGTCAAGCGTGGGGGGTGGTAGTGGAAGAGGAGTGTGGGTGGGGGGGCTTCTCCCTGAATGAAGGAAGCTCTCTGGGAACACATTCCCCCTGGCCGCCATGGAGCGACGCAAGGAATGAGGGCGGATGGTGAGGGCAGAAAGCAGCAGCAGCAGCAGCAGCGGCGGTGGTGGAGGCGGAGGAGGAGGCGAGGGCGTAGGTGGCCCCGGAGGTGCGGGCGCGAGGGGGGGCGGACGGCGCGCAAAGTGGCGCCGACGCTCCCGCAGGAGGTGGCCGTCGGCCAACGAGAAGATGGCGCCCGCCGCCAAGAAGCTGGAGTGTTGTTCACCCGTGTTGTGCCACTGCAAAGTGGCGTGCACTAACAGCACTGTCTCGCTCATGTTTGGATGCAAGGTTGGTGCGCCCACGTGCCGTTCCGTTGAGCTCCAACTTGGACCCTGTGAAATTACAGCTTCATTCAGTTTCTGGTTTCAGAGCGTGCGGCGGTTTGTACAAGTCAGGGTTTCAAACTGCTTCAACTTTCCAACGATGGTATGAGTAGCAAACTGGAGTCGCTATCTTTTAGAATTTTCCAAACAAAAACAAAACATGGAAGGAGAGATTGAAAGGGCTTTAAAATCTTTGACTGATGTACGTGAGCTGTCCGACTGGTACCCACGGCTGAAGTTGTTATATGTAGAAATGTGACAAATGTTTGTCAAAATTCTCTTCAACCTGAGTCCACCAACAATTTTGAAAATTGGTCTGTACGTTCTGCAGAAATGTGGTGTTTTTGTGTTTGAAGAAATTGCCTTTTTGGGGGAATATTTTTGTATAATATCGCCCATAGAAAATCTGGCCCAAAAACCACCTTCAATTTGGAGTGAAACGATTTAATGTTATTCTTTGTCAAGATTCTCTTCAACTCTTTCGTTACATCTTTGCCTTTGCAGTGGTTCACTCATCCCTCACTCATTTTTTTCCCCTTATGAAAGAAGCCGGTCTCTTTTGGGAACTTTTTCAGGTCGAGGGCGGACATGCAAAGTGTGCTAATGAAGAGTGGCTGCTAGGTGACGCTAAGCTTCCAATAGCAGCGTGGCAAGATTCATCCAAAATAGCAGTCGATCAAAATGCTGTGTGAGGTGAATTGGCCACTTCAATCCCTAACATGTCCTCTAAAAATCCCTTTCTAGTGATTGGGGAGTGGGGGGGGGGGATTGCGAATGCAGGAAAACCTACGAGTATCCCCTCCCGCCCCCCCCACCCACTGATTACTGTGTCAGCCTAACACCCATCTTAAGATCTGCAAAAATTTACCTATTTATTGATTGTAACATTTTGGTAGATCGAAGCAGAGATCTGTAAATGTCTCGTATTTTGATTCCGCAAAAACGGCATCAATCTGCTTTATGGAAGACCACACAATTATTTTTCAGTTGATGTCTCAAAACAATGAATCGATTATCAAAATGGGTTGTCCATTCGTTTGACAATCACTTAGTTGTCAATCCGTTGGTGCGCCTCAAATGTTGAAACACTCAGTAAACCGTAAACCAGTTGAAGGTGCACCATGCAAATCTTGAACAATGTTTTCATTTTTTGGAGTTCAAAATGAAGACTCCATAATGTGGTGAGTTCACTGTCAGTTATTTGAGTGGGACAATCGAACGTGTGCAGTTTGCCTAATCACTGATTTGAATTGGGCTGTTTTTGAATGATGATTTTTATTCATGTCTGCGTGTGATGAAACTTTCGTTTCGGCCCTCGGTTTGCGTTGCTCTTCGTCTCATCCCCGCATCATCTTCCTCACTCTCCTCCTCGTCCTCTTCCTGCTACATCTGCTGATGCTGTTATTTTTAGCATCTTTAGTCAGCCTGTAGTCAGCACTCCTCCTCATGCTCCCCTTGCTGAAGAGGCTCTCGATCGTCCTCCCCGCACACGTCCCGCCTGGCTTCGGAGTACAAGGCTGTCGCTGTGTCGTCATCTTCCTCGTTCGTGTCGTGCAAATGTCGCATTGCTGTGATTCCGAGCAGACCGCTCGCCTCATCCCATTTCAAGCTCGTCCTCCATCCTCATTCTCCATCTCGGTCGACTTACTGTTGTTATATCTGCCGCTGAGACGGCCCGCCATTTCTTTCCTCTGCTAATGTGACAATTTCAGTGGGAAGCACCTGTGAGGGGAGACATCATCAAGTTATGGAGGCTAAGTTTATGATGTGAGAACTGCATTTAAGTTCGACTAGTAAAAAAAAAAAAAAGCATTATCCGAGCCTTTGGCAATCAGAGCGTTGTTCAAAAGTGCCGTTCAGTTATTCAAAGTGCTCCCAAAAAAGGAGTAGTGGAGCCCAGTGTGTCAGGCAGTGGAAAGGAAGCAGACAGCTCAAGCACCAGCTGTTCTTTTTCTTTGTCAAATAACCCAGATAAGGGAGGTGTAAGATTGTTTTTTGTTCCTCTGCGGTTGCCATCCTCACATTTTACACGGTAATTTCTGTGACTTGGAATGCGTGTGCCTTTAAAAGTCGTGGCCTGGCCTGCTGAGTGATGTCAGAAGCCGTGTCCAAATTTGAAGGCCACATGACTCAAATTCAGGCGCGCTTGGACAACACGCCAGTGTCCAAATTCATGCGGCCTTCCAATCTTCCCTTCAAATCTGGCCTTTGTTTCCATGGAGACGGGTCCTGATCGAAGACTGCTTCGGAGCACACTTTCCTAGACTATAAGCTCCATTTTTCTACGCCCATCTTCTTGACGTGTGTTCCGTGCTTCCGTGTAGAGGACTCTGCTTGAAGCACTCGGCAATTACTTGGCATTTGTCCAAATTGGGCAGGCAGCAAAGATGTTGACCGTTTCCCCCTTGTGGTGTTTCAGAAGTATCGGCACCATGATGAGGACTCGTCGCCTCCGGAGGACCAGAGCTCCCCGCAGCTCACGGAGGAGGCGGGCGCTCCGGAGCTGGTCCAGGTGGCCGAGAAGAACCTGTCACAGATCGAGAACGTGCACGGATACGTCACCCATGCGCACATCTCCCCGATGAAGGTACCACACTTTGGCAAATGTGAACAGCAATGCTTGGTCTCACTTCTTGGAAGCAAATCCGGGAAACTTTGCTCACACAATCCTCTTTCCTGTACCTGTTTTGCTGGAAATCACGGTTTATAACGCCGTGAAGGGAAACCCATTAATTGATAGACAGTAGCAAGAAAAGTGTCGGGAACTCTTTGAAATGACTTTCATTTCCTTTTTAACTCATTCAGTACCAGCCAATTCTGGATCAAGTCTGAAAAGACGTTTAAAAACGTCTTTGGGAATGAATGAGTTAATTGCTCATGTCAGTCAGGAGATAAACATGTTTGCGCACATAAAACACCAACCCATGATGTGTTTGAATGTTTTTGCTCAGCACAACTTGTAAACGTTCACAAAGCAGGTTGGAAAAAGTACATCAAGCCCTCGGCTAGCGACTAGCTTCTCCGAGAGCTAATCGGAGTCAGAAGTCAGCCAAACTCGTGTTGATTGCGAGTGTTATCATACTGTGTATTAGTTGCGGTAAACAAGGCAAAACAAACATTTGCACGCATTAATGCTTCAAAGAAAAACTTTGCATGGCTGCCCTTGCTGTTCCATTTGATGCTTCAAAACTAATCTTAGGCTCGGGGCAATGGGGCTCGGCAAAGCTAACACCATGAGACAAACCCGGTTCATGATGCCCAACTGAGTTTTGTCCCTGGCTCGTGCGGGGTTATGTTTTTTTTTTTTTTGCATCATCACAGCATCCAGAAATGTAGTTTTTATGTTGGGGGGGGGGCACTCTATGGAATGCTCCAGTCGGAGGAACAGCTTGTCCAAAAATGCCTTCAGGTTGATGCCGAAGTCATTTCAAAGTGTTCCCCTACTTTTTCTTGCAACTGTATTCAAGCACATTTTCCGTCCACTGCTAATGTCACTGTGATGTCATCCGTGCAAACACGGCGGCGCAATGAAGCAGATCTCAGAAGATACACTCGCCGTGCGGTCGTCACGTTTGAGATACACCGCCGCCCCCCTACCTCCATCCCCTGTCCTTGCCCTGTGTCAGCCTCCGCCTGTTGTACCGCATGTGTCCCACAGGTGGCATCGCTGGAGTGCGTGTTCGATGGGTCACCATCGTTAGGACTCGATCGGCCGGAGCTCCCCTCCTCCCCCGCACCCTCTTCCCTCTACCCTCACGGTGATGACAGCCCCCTCCCGTCCTGCTCCTCCAACCCTTACCCCCCTGTCCAGGTAAACCCTCACCCCCTCCCCCCAGTTCGGCATTGCCCTGGTAACCAAACATGGATCTTGTGCGTGTGCACTGCGTTTGTATGACACCGACTGCAAACAAAACATCTTTTGGCCGGCTCCACGCATGAAGACTATCGGGTTGTTTTTGCCCTGAAATTTCCCCTTGCTGACCAAGTATGTCAAGTGCCCGACTGTCTTCTAAAGTTGACCCAGAAGATGATCCTTCTGTCCGTGATGAGTTCAGAGTGGTTTTATCTTGATAATTGCATCCGAAAAGGATCGTGGCTGACAATCTTGACGATTCAAAGTGTTCAATCTTAAAAATCTTGACCTGTGTTGGGGGAGGCCGCCGTGTCTCTGAGTCATTTGACTCGGTGGAGGGTGCTGTGAACACCACACAGCCGATCAAAGAAACACCCTGACAAGGAAGCGGCTGAAAATAAAACCAAACCTGTCCTACTCACGTTTTTTTTGGGGTGGGGGATTCCCTGAACAGCAAGAAGTGTTTTCCAGAGCAAGTCGTGACTGACGACTTTGCCAGCAGCACCAATGTCAGTTCACTTGTTTACTCGGGTATGTTTGCAATGATGGAAGCAGTGAAACATGGTGAGCGATTTTAAAAGGGAAAACAAAAATATTGAGTCTAAGTGAGAACTGCCTACTTAGCACATTTCGCACCCGGCGAACAAAACCACCACGTTGTCCGGTGTCCGGTTAGCGTGGCGAAACGGCACCTGGCCCGTCTGGGGAGTGGACTGACTTGTCTACAGATCTCAACCAGGATAGCGTTAGCATTTAGCATGAGCCAAAGTTTTAGCATGACAACCGGCTACCTGAAGACTAGCAATGGTCCTCCTCCTCATTTTTTTTTTTGGGGGGGGGTTCTTTGTGTCAGACGAGAAGGACAAGGCCCCCGTCTTCTTGTTTTCTGTTTGGTGCCCGGCACGATTGAAGCGGCGATGTTGGTTTGTGGCGGCAAGCTGACGGCAGGCACCCGGCGGCAAGCCACATTTTCGCATTCTCTAGGAGCACACAGTGGCATCGGTCTCGTCTGCTCTTGCTTCCTGGCTTTTTTTTTTTTCCTTGCTCTCATTCTCATTGGCTCTCTCCCTCTCTTCTTCGGTCTTCCTTGCTCGCCATCTTATTCCCGCTGGGTGTCTCTCACTCTTTTGCTCCCTCTTACATCCTCTCTCACACTCTTATTCCCTCTCAATCTGTCTCACTCATTTTCTTTCTCCTCTCCTCATATTCTCTCTGTCTCTCGTCCTCTTTCTCACACTCTCACCTTGCCCTCATTCGCTCTCTCCTTCTCATACTCTGACTCTTTTTCGCTTTGCCTTCTGTTTTAGTCTCTTTCTCTCCGTTTCTCCGTCCGTTTCTCTCTCTTTGACGGCCTACGTCTTCTTGCAACGCTCTCCCGCCCGTGCAGGTTTACGGTCACTTTTTTTCCGCAATGTCTGTGTGCACCTCCTTTAAGAGGAGGGAGGAGCACCTCTACGTTTGTCTCCTCGGCTGTCGTCTCATTCCTGGTTGTTTTGGAGAAGGATGGGGAGAGGGGAGGATCGCAGGTTGTGACGAATCGATTGCCCTTCACCACCCCCAGTCTGCTCCCCACCTCCACCTTTTGTTTTCATGTGCAACAAGCGAGGGATGCTCCACTCGCTGTGCCATGCTAAAAAGATGGGTCGCCGCATCGTGGCCACTCTGAGGAGGAGCAAGCACCTTCACCGCCACCAGCCGGTAGGTCCCCCCCGACCACACCCCCGGAGGAGGCGGGGGGAAGGAGGTGATGCACTCTGGAGACTGCACATGACGCTCCGAAATGATGAAGACGAGGGTGAAGATGCTGCGTCATGTCGATCGCGTGTCGTCCATCTTCTCTGCACACCTTCAGTGTCGCATTTTACGCCTCCTCACGGGTCCGGTTGTGCACACGTGGGTTGTTAGCACGCTGTCGTATTGGTGTTGCTGTTGTGTATTGCTCAGTGTGCAGGAAATGGTGTCGGTGACACAAGATTCAGTACTGCTTTTGTTTGATTTCAATCCAGATTTAAACCAGGTTTAGTCCAGGTTTAATCCTGGTTCATGTCCGCTTTAGTGCATGTTTAGTCCTGGAGAAGTCCTGTTTGAATCCATGTTAAATAGATGTCGAATCCTGGTGCAGTCTTAGTTTCCGCTTGCTTCAATCCAGGTTTATTTTGTGTTTAGATCTGGGTCAGTTCAGATTTTAGTGCTGTCCTGGTTTAAATTCTTGGCACCTTTTAATCGGTATTTTAGTACAGGTTTCATCCAGGTTAAATCCTGCTTTGTTTCGGTCCAACTGCGACTCAGCGTTTTGGTGTGTGCTTGTCCGTTTACATTACATTGTGTCCAATACTGGTCAATTTTGTCGAATCAAAATTTAATCTTGATGCAATCTCAGATGAGGTGTGTCGTAATCCTGGTTTTGCTTTGCCCAGATCTTGTTGGCACATGTTGAAGATTCTCCAGTTTTTGTATGCTGACGTCATCCGTCTTTTGCGCTTTTGTGTTTGCGGCCCTAAACATCAGCACAGTGTTGTGCGCAGACATCAGGAAAGCCTGCAGTAACACATGCCTTCCATGGCGTTGCCTAGCAACCTCCCGACATGCGGCAATAAACCGCTCACACAAACACGCGTGTACACGCAGTGCAACATGGCCACCGATGTGACATTGCCGTACAATACGTCTTTATTTATATAATGCTTTCACAACCGTTCCGGCTCTAACAAAGCGCTTGAAAGAACATTTTAACATAAAATAACAATAATACAGCAGAAGACATCGTAACAACAATTTCTTTATCAGCTTTGTGTTTGAAGCGGTTTGAGATAAAGGTGGAGAGAATCAATGATCACACCGTGTGCCACACACGTCTGCACCAAACTAAGTTTGAAAGTAAACAAGCCAAGTATTCAGTCAACTCCCCGATGGAGGAGTCGAGAAATGAAAATGCTTGTTTGTAACGTACTGAAGGTAGATGAAAAAATTAAGTGGGATCTCTTGCATAAATTTTGGTATTCCTCAAGTGTGACTTCTTCGTCTGTGCCACAACTCGTTTTATATGCAAACTGGAATGGATCCAGTTGGGCATTGACAGATTTCGATCTGGTTTCGGACTGCATTAGTTCAGGTTTAATCCAGATTTATGCATCATGTTTGCTGTTAGTTTAGTCCAGATTTAATCCAGTTTTAGTCTTGGTTTAAGCAACGTTCGAACGTTACTTGAATCCAACTTTAGTTCTGGTGCAGCCCTTTTTTTTTTAGTACAGATGAAACCCAGGTTTCATTTTAGTTAGACTTCACCGAATCCATGTCAAGTCATTCAGTACCAGCCAATTCTAGACCAAGTCTGAAAAGACGTTTAAAAACGTCTTTGGGAGTGATTGAGTTAAAGGGCTACTCCAATTCAGGTTGAATCCAAGTTTAGTTTTGAATCGGCAAAACTTGATGGAAAGTTTTGTGCATCGAATGCTTTACAAGCAAAAGCTGACTGGAGTTGTCACCACGTAGCCGATTCCCGCGTGCGACCACTCTAGTCACGTTCCCTTGTCCAAAGTGTTGACAGACACGCACGCGGCTGCTGAAGGGAAGCATTGATTATTCATACGGTGGGCGGACCGGCCCGGCGCTGACATGTGCCTCCCTTGCCGAAGGCCATCGGGCATCACACACGGCCGTCACAATGTCACACAACCGTTGCATCACGTCGGGAACGGGATTGCATTTATACCGAGCGCCGGGCATCTCCTCCATGTCCTCGCGACAGCTCTTCACCTCCAAGGCCGTCAACGGCGCCGACAGGAAGGCCGCGGGTCCGCCCGACGCCACCCGCGTCCGACGGTGCGGGGCTCACCCGCAGGTGCGAGCGTCGCTGGCCACCTTCACCGCATGCGCGGTGCCGGCGTCGTGTCGCGCCCGCAGCCGCTTCCTCAACCTGCGCGACAGCGTCAAGAAGAGTCCCACCAAGACCGGCGCCAAGGTGGCGGGCGGCCGTTCGCACACGCCCTGGGTGCCCCTCGCCTACGTCAAGGTAGTTGTGACGGCTTGCGCGCGACCTCGTCGCTTGACGGCCTGGAACGTTCCACGTTTCTACCTGATCATTTGCCCCTTTAGGATTATTTGGTCCGGAGACTGAAGTTGTAGATCAAGGTTGGCAAAATGGGTGAATTTTCACTCTGTTCTGGATTTAATACTTGTTTATACTGGTTCCGTCTCGGATAAAGCCTGGTTTAATTTGAGTTTCATGCTCATTTAATCCTACCCTTAGTCTGAGACTAAGGTTTTACGGCCTGGTGCAGTAAAGTCTATCTGTGTTCTTGGTCCAGCCCAGGTTAACTCCTGGTTTATAATCCAGGTTTATACTTGGTTTAGTCATTGTTATATCAAGATTGAGACCTGGTTTAATTCTAATTAACCCCTGGTTAATCCTATTTTAGTCCCAGTTTAATCCTGGTTTAGGCGTGGCACAGTAAAATCTAGGTTTGGTCCAGGCCTATTCCATTTAGTTTTTCGTCCTGGTTTCCGTGGTTTAGTCTAAATCAAAGCCAAATTAAGGCCAATGTTGTCCTAGTTTGGGCCTGGTTTAATTTAATCCATATTAATGTTTTTTTTTTTCTTCCAGGTTTAAGATTGGTGCAGCAAAATCCAGGTTTAGTCCTAGTCCATTCCAGTATTCTCATCCAGATGCAGTCCTGGTTTAATCTAGGTTGAGGACTGTTCAATCCAGTTTTATGCTTGGGGTAGCCCGTGTGTAGTCAAGCCTAAAGACAGTTTTAGGTCTAGTTTTATTCATGTCTTTACTGTGTTTGTAAAACTGGTCTTTGTCCTGGTTTAGTCCTCTTTGAAGGTGTTTCTCCCTGTTTGGAACGACAGGCGAGTGCGGATATCTTTTGTGGTCTGCCGGATTTCAGTCAGCCCATCAATAGAATGACGACATCTTGGCATATCGGCACATCGGGGTTAGCGTGTTTGCGTGATGTGACACTCTCCGTAGTCCGGGAGGCGCACTGGTGGACAAAACCGTAGGCCAGCGTGCAGGCGTGAACTGGAGCGTTTCAAACGCTGATGGTTAACTTGACAAATTGGCCAACCAGCTTCACGTGGCAACTTGTCGGCAGCGTTGACCCAAGTCATGCGTGCAGTTGGCTCAGCGTCTTTTGTCATTTGCTTGTTTTCAGCAGCTCTACTGTCATTTTTGCCCACATTATACGCGCTCGTCTATATGCTTCTCCCCTTTAAAAAACAAACATACATCCCACATAAAGAATTCTCCCTACATGTCATTGCCATTGACAGGCGCATTATTTGACGTCAAGAACGATGATTATTTTCAGAGCAACTCAAAAGAGCGCTTTCAATGAATCCGCTGTTTTATTGCGAGAGCGAACAAGTGCGTGATCGATCCGTCGGCTTTTTCTGAAGTCGATCAATGCGCTCGCCGCGTGCTAATTTTAGCCACCGGGGGCCCGGCGGCCTCACAGCAAAGCGTCGCGCGTCCTGCCGCCAGCGTGCTGGGGTGCTCTTGCGTAACGGAGGTCACCGGCATGACGGCTCGCTGCTCCTCTTCACACCCGTCACGCTCAACCGCGGCGAGCCAGCAAGGCCCGCTGCTCGCGGCGGAAATTCTCAAACCATGATTCCTAAAGAGTTGAATATAAATTCAAAGTCATCCTTCCGACCTTGCGGCTCTTGATTGACGTTTGTATCCTCTTTTTGTTCAGGCCAACCCTCCTCCTGTGCTGGTCAACGCCGACAGCCTGGACACGCCCCCTTATGTGAGTGTCACGCCTCCTACGGAACGTGAACACGGTTTTTCCTTCTTCGGGTGCTGTTGAACTAATTTTGACCTCCTGCGCGTGTGCGCAGGTAAACGGCACCGAGGCCGACTACGAGTATGAGGAGATCACGCTGGAGAGGGTGAGCGTGCGCTCTTTTGGAAGCTCCTCTTGGTGCTCGCTCGTAATGATGTCACACCCCCGGCCGTCCGTCCGTCAAGGGTAACTCGGGCCTGGGCTTCAGCATTGCGGGAGGCATCGACAACCCCCACATCGGCGAGGACCCCAGCATCTTCATCACCAAAGTCATCGTGGGGGGCGCCGCCGCGCAGGACGGACGCCTCAGGTGCGTGTTAGCCGCGAACCCCCCGGGCTCGCTTTGACCGGCTTGTGCATTATGCAACACGTTACCTGATCGTCTTCGCCAAGAACTCCCCAGCATTCTCATGTTTGATGACATTCAATCCTTTTTTTTTTTTTTTTCCCCCAATCAGTTTTGCTTTTGTAGTTTGTCGGTCAAAGCAGGGTTGTTTTCGTCATGCATGACAAAAAATATATATATACCGTATTTTCCGCACTAAAAGGCGCACTGCATTATGAAGCGCACCTTAATGAATGGCTAGTTTGTCATTTTTTTCATACATTGGACGCATCGCATTATAAGGCGCAATTTAGAATGCCTCCACTAGATGGTGCTACGCTCCTTCCATTCAGCTCGAGAGGCGTTCATGACCACCTCTGAAAAACGTAAATGAACTATTAGTGTACTTAAATGAAACTACAAAAATTGAAAATAATGCATCAAAACAGAAAATCAAGCGAGGAAATCACAAAATAAATTCTATATCCCCCCGACAGAATTTATTTTGTGATTTCCTCGCTTGATTTTCTTCGTTAGTTTCATTGAGGTAATCATTAATTTACGTTTTTCGGAGGTGGCCATGAACGGCTCTCGAGTCGAACTGAAGAAGGCACGGAGACGGACAAAGACGTACCTGCATTTGCAAATATGGTATTTTTTTTTTTTTCGGTAAGGGATATTCACTGTCAACCGTGTGTCTGCGTTTGCCGTTTTCAGGGTAAACGACGTGATCCTGCGCGTGAACGACGTGGACGTCCGCGACGTGACGCACAGTCGCGCCGTGGAGGCGCTGAAGGAGGCGGGCTCTCTGGTGCGACTGTACGTGCGGCGCCGGAAGCCGATGGGCGACAAAGTCATGGACATCAAACTCGTCAAGGGCCCCAAAGGTAGGCGGAGTCATCTTCGGGTTTTTGCTCCGAGGAGGCGCCTCCGGAGTGATTCGATTGCCTTGGCGTGGCTTTTAGGTCTGGGCTTCAGCATCGCGGGGGGCGTGGGCAACCAGCACATCCCGGGCGACAACAGCATCTACGTCACCAAGATCATCGAGGGCGGCGCCGCCCACAGGGATGCACGGCTGCAGATCGGGGACAAGCTTCTGGCGGTGAGCGCCGGTCGCGGCGGCGGCGGCCTCGCGCGGGCTCGTGTGAGTGACGTGTGTGGCGTCGGCGCGCGCAGGTCAACAGCTGCTGTCTGGAGGAGGTAACCCACGAGCACGCCGTCACGGCCTTGAAGAACACGCCTGACGTGGTCTACCTCCAAGTGGCCAAGCCCAACAACGTCTTCATCGGCGACACTTTGGACTCGCACCTCCTCGACAGCCGTAAACTGCCGCCACAACATTCACGCCTCTTCTTCTTTCTCGCCTTTTTTCCCTTTCGTCACGCTTCTTCTTTCTTCTACTTCTCTTTTCCTCTTGTCTTCTGTTCTTCCTTTCCTTCACTCTTCCTTCATCTTCTTGTTTTTCCACCTGAGCTCTTCTTTCGTTTTGTTCTATTCATTTTTCTTGATCTTCACTCCTGTTTTAGCTTTTTCTTCAAGCTTCCGTTTCCTTCTCACGCTTTCTGAACTTTTTCTTCACGATCCCGCACGGCCTCATTACTTGTCGACCTGACCGCGTGTCTCCGTGCGTTTGCCTCCTTAGCGTTCGCTCAGCACCTGGAAAATCATATCAGCGGCCCCAACTTCTTGTCTCAGCCCCTCCCTCCGGCAGCCGCATCCGGACGCTACTCGCCGACGCCCAAGGGCATGTTGGGAGATGACGACGTCTCACGGTAACGCTGCACCTTTTTTGCTGCCGTTTGTCGAAATCTCAATGGTGGCCACTGTCGAGGCGTTTACGTTTCCCGCCGGTCCGTCCAAAAAAGGTGGGCGCACGACTAATATTTCAACTTTGATGTGAAGTCCCTCCTTCAAAATATCATCCTGCGGGGCTGACAAACGGCCCTCGGGTCATGAGTTTGACATCTTGATCTAAACTTTAAAGATGAAATTAATAAGAACATGGATTAATATTTCAGTGTCACAGTGGTCGACTGGTTAGCACGCCGGCTTCACAGTGCAGAGGTGCAGGGTTTGATTCCGGCTGCGGTCTTCCTGTGTGACGTTTGCATTCTCTCCTCGTGCCTGCGTGGGTTTTCCCCGGGTACTCTGGTTTCCTCCCACATTCCAAAAACATGCATGGCAGGTTAATGGAACACTCCAAATTGGCCCTATGTGTGATTGTGAGCGCGGGTGGTTGTTCATCTATGTGTGCCCTGCGATTGGGTGTCACCCGCCTATTGGCCGAGGATACGCGAATTAGAAATTGGATGGATGGATGAATTAATCAATATTTAATATGGAATAAATTCTAAACTGGTGAGTTAAACATTTACACACACGATAGAGATGGGGAACGTTTACAGCAGGGGTGTCAAACTCATTTTTGTCGCGGGCCACTTTGGAGTTACGTCTTCCCTCAGAGGGCCGTGATGACAAAAAACAAATTAACGTTTCATTATCACATCATATTATTATTACTTGTACACCCAAAAAATTATTGGCTTACTCGTTTTGAAATCAGTCAACTATTTATTTTTTTTCAATTACTGTTCAAGTGAGTGTAAACAGGGTCGCAAAATTATAATAAAATCTCAACATTATTTATTACACGTGACAATTTGGCATTTCGGTACAGATTTTGGCAAGCATCATGGAAGTTGACACCCACGATTTGCTTTAGCGGGCCATATAAAATGACATGGCAGGCCGAATCTGGCCCCCGGGCCTTGTGTTTGACACCTGTGG